>CAEGAE010047777.1:0-87345 GCA_903067095.1 Girardinus metallicus
TCTATCTATCTATCTATCTATCTATCTATCTATCTATCTATCTATCTATCTATCTATCTATCTATCTATCTATCTATGTATCTATGAAACTTTGTAAACTTAGCTTAAGACAGATCCTTGCATTCCTTAAATTTTGGGTTATCAAACTGAAATTTATGGCCGAATCTGTCTTTCTCTGTGGTCTTTAACGCCATTTGTTTTCCGTTGCAATGACTTCCTAAATGTTTTATTCCTCCTGTCGCCTTTCAGGAGACAAACAGCCGAGGAGAGGGAGGCGGAGCGTCAGCAGGCCAATCGCCTGATCCTGCAGCTGCAGCAGTCCGCCCTCCAGAAGTCCCTGAGCGAATCCGCGGTGTCGGATCCACTGTGCGCCCATAACTCCTCCCTGTACGCTCTGCAGAATCTCCAGCCGTGGGCCGAGGACAGGGAGTAGGGACAGATAAATTAAATAAAACCATTGGGACTTACTTTGATTCATGCTGTATGGAGGAACAAATGTGACTTGCGACTGAAGCATGGGTCCCGTCTATTTAAGCGGAGGATTTTAGAACGGGACATGAAATTCTGGTGAGTGACGCGTACTCAGAAGCAGAAACTGTGGATTATTTTTGTTTCCACCCTGGGTGGAAAAATCAGAACTTTGCAAAACAAATCTGAAACAGACTTATTAAAAAAAAAAAAAAAAAAAAAAAAAAAAAAACTGCCACCCTATTTGTGCTCATATGCTTGCACTTATTCCGATCATTGGAATAATACAGGGAGGAAATGTCTTGTATGCAGTTTGTATGAGGAATGTAATTAATGTCACACTGTAAAACATGAGATTATATTGTTTTATGAGTGTGCTTTCTCTTAACACCCATTTCTGGGTGCGTCGACTCTGCAAAATGTGTCAAAGCAGAAACAAAAGCTGATATTGTTTCTCATCATTTTTTCATTTTTGTGGTGCTTATTCAGGTCCCATTCATAAAATATTTCTTTTAATGCACTCTCACAGACCTGCACATATAAACCTGCACAAGCAACACTTGGGCCAAACAAAAAGATGCCAAAAATATTGCATTTTGGGTGGAAAACGTTGTTTTAGCTGTAATAAAATGAAGACAGGCTTCAGGAAATAGGAAGATCTCACCCATGCTGTAAGTTAAGATAATAAAGGGAGTGATGCATGCTCAGAGATGTTGCTAAAGTCTTTTCATATGCACATTATTATGTTTTTGAATCGAGCCAGAAAACTCTGTTTTGTACTTTTACTGTACATGTGTAAATAATATTATAAACTGTTGTTGTGATCTTTTGTTTTTCATTCTCGCTCCTTTCTGGTGCACCAAAAAAAAAAGCAAAAAAAGATTTTCAGGTTTTTAACTCCGTTATTACAATAAGGTAAAGAAAAGGGGGAAAGCATGTGGAGTAGAATTGTAAAACATGACATATTGTTTTTTTTCCCTGAAAAGTTTATTGATAAATATGACTTTATACAATATTTCAATACACACATCATATGAAACGACAGTTTAAATTGTCTATATGCCTGTCTACCCCTCTGTCGTCTTGTCTGGATTTCTGCAACTCGTTTAGTTGACATTATTGGCTTAGCACAGTGAGTAAAAGCGAAATATTTAAATCTTTCCTTCCTGTTCAATCATCAAAATGATGGCTCTTGTTTGAAAAATGGCTTCCTTTCCTCCAGAATCAGTGTTGAGGTCTAGCTCTCGGATCTTTGCCTTCCTCCATCATTCTTCCTCCCCTCACAGTGAAATGTTGGTCACTCTCAGTCAGTGTTTGGTTTTTGAACAAGACAGCGCCAAAGACAAAACTTTTCCGTCTCCCAAGAACATGCTTCTTTTCACTGAAGGATCCTCGACATGAACTGATTTATGCACATGCCCAAAATTAAATAGCTTTGCAAGCAGGACGTTAACATAATGGCACCACAAACAAACACACAAGAACATGCATATGTGTCGCTCTCTATCTGTAAGCCAACTGATGAGCTCTTTATTCAGCAGATATCGAGACAGGCAGCATAATTACAGAGTTATAGCCTCTCAGACAACAGGACAGACAGGTATCAGAATAAGAAACACAGACAGACATCAGACAGTAAGAAAAAGCCACAAAAACAACAATTAAATACCTATAACACAGCTTAGTTGTTACAACGCTCAGGAACTGACTTACGATGTCTTAACGGACACTTAGTTCAGCTCTGCAAAGTTATGTGTTCTCAAATGTAAGCATTAAGACAAAATATTCTGCCCACAACTTTGCAAATACACACTAAATGCAGTATAATGTGGGCATCTGCCCTACATGCTTCATAAACTTGCTCATTTTTGCTGCACTGTTACATGAAATAATGCTGTAAACAGATCGTTGCTTAGGACAGTTCACCTGTAATTTGCTTTTTAGTTCAAAACAAGAGGCAGACTGGCCCAAAGAAGAGACTGGCTGCATATTTACACAGTGGAAAAAAACAAACAAACAACCAAATACAGTCCAAGCTGAAAGTAAGCCACAACAGTGACAAATGAAGGAGACAGAGACGAGGTAGACACTCAGAGAAAGACCAAATGAATCTGAAAGACAATTTCAAAAACCAGTGAAGGTTTGTTCTCCAGAGATACATTTCTAAACCCAAAGTGGCAGTTAAAGCTCCTTGTTTCGCTTCTCTCTGAGTTTTTGATGTTTTCGCTCCTGCAAACTTTTGTCCGTCTTTCATCCTCCTTATCCTTTTTCTTCCCTCGTCTCTTGCTCTGTGTTTTCATCTGTTGCTCCACCCCCTCCTGGCATTCGCCATTTAGATGACATTTTCAAAAAGCTGCAGAGACCTCATGATGTTTTCGTCCTGTGCAAAAAAAAAAAAGAAAACGAAATTAAAAAGCTGACTTCAGATAAGAGAGCCATCCAACAATCACCCTTTAATTCATTTTACGAGCCACTAGGGGGCGGTATAAGGCAATAAAATCTTAATGATCTCTCTCAACACAAACACACAGATATGAAAGATAGCAAAGACCATAATTAATAGCCACTATAGTGAGACTTGCAAAGATGGGAGGCCTTTAATGAATGGTGAGTAAAGTTACTTTTATTGGAGGGATAATATTGTGCAGATATTTCAGATGGTCAAATTCTGTTTTTAGAAATAAAAACAAAACTACAACCATAAATTCTGAGTTTTAATATTTTTATAAATAATAATTTCAAAGACTGTGTGCGTCTCTCAGTTTAGACACTTTGAAAGATGAACTCTACCTCTTGACAAGAAAGGATGAATTCATCAAGCGTGACGACACCGTCTCGATTTTTGTCCATTTTCTGTGGACAGACGAATGCACGTTAAAGACAATCAAGGATATTGCAAATATATTGTGCCTTTACCAAAATAATACTTGAAATTTCCACGTTTTGTGACATTAGGATATTTTAATGGGATTTTATGAGTTAGATGAACACAACAACTGTGAAGTGAAAGGAAAATATGTAAGGATTTGGATATTTTTGTACAATTAAATCTGAAAAGTGTGGCACGGAGAATTCATTTTGTGCCTGAGAGTTTTATGTGTTGACCAAAAAGTTCATATTTAGCCACTGTCTCTTAAATGGACGTTGGTCTGGACTTTGACTGGGCCATTCTAAAATACTTCGATTGAAATCCTAAATTCATATAACTCCAGAGTTATCTTGAGGCTCTTCAGCACTTGGTCACTTCACAATTATGTGCTAATTTGTGTTAGTCTGTCACATAAAATCCCAGAAAAGTTTGTGGTTTTAACACAATATAACATTAGAAAAAGTGTAAATTCTTAATGCTTTTGCAAGATGCTGCATGTATAAAATACTTCTACATTATGACACAAAATTGTGAGATTAGCATTACATTTAGTATGGACATCTCTATAAAATTATACTTTTCCTAACTTCTAGATAGTTTTCTGTTAGTGCCACTCCTCGGTGTTCGTGTTTTAGCAGATTTAGATGTAGCAGTCACAATGTTCGTACTTGGAAGAAGGCATCCACATGTTGTTTGGGTGCATCAGTTTTCAGGACAGGGTATGTATATTTCCCCATCATGTCATATATTGCTCTGACGATGTCTGTCATCTCCTGTGAAAAAAAACAACAAAAGACTTAAAGACTTAAAGAAGTCTGAGGTGTAAAAGCCCACTGCTGAAATAAAAAAGATGAAAAAGAAAAAAAAATATCGCAAACCTCTTTGTTGATGTATCCATCTCTGTTGATGTCATAGAGATTAAAGGTCCACTGGAGTTTCTCTGTGACAGAACCTCTTAAGAGGATGGATAAAGCTGTAACAAAGTCCTGGGAAAACGCAGACACAAAGATGAAATCACAAACTGAAAAACCGCAGAGAGGGGAAACACCTTCACATGGTGACAACCAGCCAGAGCTGTGGAAAGGAATAAACCAAACCTCAAACTTTATTGATCCTGTGTGTCCGGTGTCAAAAGCATTGAACAGGTAGTGAGCGTAAGTGCTGGCGTCTGGAGCAACAGATAAAAGGGGCAGTGAGTAAACCGAATTGACTCAACACAAAAGCAAAAGTGACACACAGTCCTCACCCCCATGTGGAAAAAACTGTGAGTAGATTTGCTTGAAGGTTTCCTCATTAACAACTCCACTGGGACATTCCTGGAAGGAAAGAGGGGCAGAGAAACAGACAGAGGTGAGTGGGATGTGCCTGAATCAAACCTGAAGACAAACCGGATATAATGTTACTATATTCTTAATATATTTACAATAAACAATACATGTAAACTTATTTTGAGTAAGTTTACACAAAATAAGATAAATAAATGTTCCGATATAGACATTTTTTATTGTTGTGTTGCATAGCATTAACCTAATTTGCATCTCTTTCTTCACCTTTGCTAGCTTGTTAAAAAATGATTTAATACGATAGTTTTCAGGATTGAAGATGTCATATTTAGAGAAGATAAACAGTCTGACGTCTTGCTATCATTGCACTTGTAAAGTCTCTCACATTCTTGAAGCCCCTGTAGAGAACTTGGAGCTCTCTTTTACTGAAGTTGGTTTGAGCTTCGAGCTGGTCGAGGCCCTCCGGCCGATGGCACACAATGGTCATCTCCAAGTCATCGTCGGCTTTGTCTGAAAAGAAACACACAGAGGAACACTTCCAGTTAACATTACAATGCTAATCATATAATTTCTACACATTTTGTATATCTACATTTTCTAGTATCCAGACTTCTGCATGTAGTTTGAATGTTCTCCTCATGCATGTGTGTGTTCTCTCCAAGTACGCCAGCTTCTTCCCACAGTCCAAAAACACACGCAGATTTAATTGCCACTAGAAGTTTGCGTGTCTATGGCTGTTTATCAGTTATCGTATTATTACAGAAAGCAGAATATATATATTGTGTACATTGCTATATTGTTTTTTAAATTGCTTTCAGGAAAAAAAGAAAGCAAAATTGTATAAATATCTTCACCACATATTAAATCTAATCAAGATCTACATTAATGTTTATTTTTAGGCTATATAAAAACTTGCTTCAGTTGGGAATAAATTCCTGAATCTTTGATTTTCAAAAATGTACACATTTTGATTTGCACTCACACATGTTTCATGCTTATAATCATAGCACACCATCCCTGCCTCAAAAAAATTAAGACCTCTGCCAAAATAAATAAATGAATAAATAATAATAAAAATCTTCTCTCACATCTGACTATATATAATATGCAATAGCAAGAACCAACATGATCCTCAAAAGTGAGCTCAGCCTTTGTGCAGCTTTATTTTGCTTTCATTAAATTCTTCCAGTTAATCAGTAGAAGAGAGGATGAGACATGGCGCTGCAGAGAGGTAGAGGTCAGATCAGCAGCTCCGTGTTCGTCCTCTGTTGGGCCCCATCATTACCAACTCATTATCCACCTCGCTGCAGGGGAGGGGAGAAAGGACACACCACTGACTTCTCTCACACACATGGCTAAAGGTGAACATCCCACCATAAAATCAAATACCTTCCCTCCATCTCTACTCTCTAACAAACCCATCTTCACAGCTCTCAGACCCCTTAGCCATCTGCAAAGTAATAATTATGCATACTGTTATAACTGTGCATAATTTATTAGAAGTGCTAATAAAAATTCAGAATATGATAAAGTGGTCATAATGGGAAGTAATAAAAGCCTGGAGGAAAAAAGAGGAAGAAATCTCTGAGATGTTTAGATAATAAAAAGTGATGTTTAATGAAGGTCCTTTCAAGATGATGTCAAAGAGACAGAAGCGTAGGATGAGGATCTAATATTAGAAATGTATCTGCCTTACATAAAATATCTGCACTGGGTCTTAAGGCTGCAGGACTGTGGCACAGAAACCCCCGTAAATAAAACTTCTAGCCTTCAAACACGGGTTAGAAAACATTGCATGGTGTAATTTAACATAGGTGAAAATAACTTTTTCACTTTCTTGAAAGTTGTGTTCAAAATACAAAATCTCAGCTTCAGGATGAAATCTTTACTTCTAGATGTGGATATTGTTTTGATTTGATCTGATAGTTTTAGTAGCAGTGGATTTGAAGCACAAAATGTGATCAGAACCTTTTATTTCAGCTTTTGATTAATGTGTAGCTTCAGGTTCATTGTGTTCTTTGCAATCAAGGCTTTGAAACATTGGCAGTTTTGAAATTGAGACATTTTTATATCTTGGGAAAACCATTAGAGCTGTGCAAAGCCTCATTACTCCAGCGCCTCTCCAAGTTCGTTCTCCCAATAAATCATGAGGACAAGGTTGCAGTGTAGCTACAGTTATTCTGAGTTGCATCACAGTCACCAGTTAAACAATTAAAATCCAGCATACCAGGCACAAAACTGTTTACACCTTTATACATCTCGCAAAAGTTGGATTTGAACTTTACTTCCAGTTTAAAAACAGTCAAGTTAATGTTACAGATGTTCAGAATTCAGATCAGGAACCTATCGAGTGTTTAAATACCATTACAAACACAATAAAGATAAGACATCCTTTTATTGAGCTATAACTCTCTTGAACAACGCAACATTTGTTGCCTAACAGAACCTAAAATACTGTATCACCTCTAATGTTTCCTTCCTGAATCTGTTCGACTCTCTCTAACCTGCTGCTCAAGGTCACAAGCTTTATTAAGCAGGGAAGTCAGACTTTATGGCGTCTTTACCAAGGACAGCAGTCAGAAAAAGACACACTAAGCAACAGAAAATATACAACAAAACCCTTTAAAGCATATCACTTTCATGCAAAACATGACAAAGTGCAACATGAGACTGACATATCTCTACTCTCATTCCACGTAGCAAAAGTTTGAACGGAATCATTTCACAGTTAGGGTTTTCTCCTGAATTTAAGCAACCACTATGTGGAATGTCTTCTTTCTAAGATCATTATATCTTCCAAAAATGAATTTACAGTAATTATTTTCTATCTTTGAAATAGCGTCCTGGGCATAACAGTAGCAGCATGTGTTGCAGAGGATCTAATCAAGTCAAGTAGTTCTTCATTATATATTACTCAGACGTACAAAATAGATTAGATTAGCAGAGTTGATGTTTTGTGCCATCTGTGTGGAATGAATAGTGTTCAGTGTTCTCTTATATAAGTTGATAAATAGGACTTTAATCAGAGGGTAAGTATAACGCCATGAAATGACTGAACACATAAATACATGTGTTTACATTCAAATGTTTATTTCACAGAAAAATGAGCTTAATCAACAGTGCAATTATATATCCTTTGCTATGCAATGTTAGCTGTTTGCAATACTACAGAGGAATAAGGGAAACAAAAAAATAGCAAAGAAATTAAGTCGTTGCTAAATTTTGAAACTAAGAGCAGAAAATACACAACCGTTCAGGTGCTACAACTGAATAACCAACGCTAAGAAGTAGCTATAGATCAAGAAGTACAATTAATCCTGTTTAATCATTCTGTGATCTTTCTCTACCATAAGCTTAGTGTTGAAACTGTTATTCTTCTGACTGAATCAGACTTGGATTACAGCTGTAGTAAAACTCACCCTCCACAGCGATGACTCCCAGCAGGTGCAGCAGTTTGGCGGCACCACAACACAGCAGAACGATGGCTATCGTCTGTAAGCTGTTGTCCTTCTGCTCCTCTCCTTCCATTCTGATCTCTTACTAATGACAACTTCACATAATGATAACCAAGAACAGGTAACTTTGGAACAGCCTCCATGAACTTTGAGCCTCCATGAGGCTGCTCCACTATAACAGAAACATCTGCACTCCTCTGCTTCTTTTTATTCCCTCATCTCTCCATGTCCCCGAAGGGTCCCCCTCCCATGTCCCGACCTTTTCTCCATCCCAGTAACTCTCTTTCTGTCCTCCTCAACCCTTTGTTCTCAGTCATATTACAGTCTCTGTGTCCTTCACTGCTTGGAGCCGTATTTTAACTTTAGGGTCCACTCTGTTCTGCACAGTCACACTGATGAACTCACCTTCAGCGGTATAGGATTATTTCTCTGTGTGTTTTCAAACAGATCAGCACTAGATTAATTGCTTCCCATTTACATATGGTCATCTTCACTGAGCAGAAACTATTTTATAACAAAGTGACATTTCTGACTAAACAAGCTGAAAGTCTTGAAGGCGTGTATTTCCTTTATTATTTTCAAATCAAAACACATGGTGAATAATTAAATTGACTGAGCTGCAGAGGTTATGGTGTCGATCTAAACTGGCAAGAAAACAGCAACGTAAAACTTCCAACCACCAGCAGGGGGCAGCACAAACCAACACACCGTCAAAGTTTGAAGCTTTACATCTAGCCAATGTCTCAAATAGATAAACCAACAGCTTATTTTATGATAAATTATTTGTTCCCAAAATATGAAGCTTACATGGTAGAGCAACAACATCTCGCTCAGGCATTGCTCAAGCTGTAATCTTGGATTGGAAAAGGCCATAACTTATTTAACATACTTCAAACATGAACACCAAGTCAAGTAGGGTGTGCTTTTGCTACATTAAACTAGATATTTAAAGTAGCTTTGATTAAGAGTGTGATTTTACATTTATGGCACTGGTTTACATGCAAAACGTTCATGGCGTTTCTTCAATGTGAAGAAACGCCAACACTGCACGTCAGCCTGAACACATTGTGGAGTCAGTTTCCTGCTATGGGAATATGTTTCTTCAGCAGTGCCAGAGAACCTAGTCAGAGTTAATGGGAAAATGTCTCATGCTAAGAACAGGTCAATTATAGAGGGAAACTTTGAGACTCGGGAGGTTCAGCTATAGTATGTAGTAGTGTGTTTAGGGTCTGTTCCAGTCGAACAGAGACCCTAAACACACAGTTTGATGGTTTAGATCAGTAGACCCAAACTACAGTCCTCAAAGTGTCCTGCAACCTTTAGGTGTCTCTGCTTCAGTATACCTGGCTCCAATATTAGCAGATCTCCAGAGAGCTTGACGGCATGCTAATGAGGCAGTTTCACCATTTAATTCAAATGTGTAGGACAAGGGACACACCTACAAGTGACACCGGCCCTTGAGGACTGGAGTTCCAGACCAACGTTCAGTTAAAAGCACTTTCTCCATCCTAACTGATTGAGGTTCAGCCAGTTTGCAAAGACGAATGGAGAAAAATGACAGTCTCATTTTTATATTGCAACAAAAGGAGGTTCTGCAGAAGTTCTTGACTCAAGCAGGCCTCATGCAAATGCACACAATAATTTTCGAATTTATTAGAGAATTATTGAATTATGAAAACTGTGACTGACTGGCGACCTGTCCAGAGTGTACCCCGCCTCTCGCCCGCAATGTTAGCTGGAGATAGGCACCAGCACCCCTCCCCACCCCACTAAGGGACAAGGGTGTACAGAAAATGGATGGATGGATGAAAACTGTATTTGTTTTCCTTTCAGTTCAGATTAATGTTCTGGTTTATGTTTATGTATAGCTTAAATTTCTTTTAAAATAGAAATTTAAGCTGGATGCACTGTTACAAAATGTGAAAAGGTTTTGGGAAGGCACTGTATGCCTACGTCTGAATAAAGACTTGGATGCAATAAGTAAGTTGCACTATGTGCTACCCTCATAGCGGTATTCCCATAGTTAATTTGCATAATTACAGTAAAGTACAGCAATAAATTCAATACAAATCCCACATCTACCTAATTTCCACCACCTTCTGTTCAGCAGGAACTTTGTTTTGCATCCATCTCTACAAACAAGCCAGCTGTTTTCATTCAGCAACCAACAAAGAAACTCACTGATAATCTTCATGTTTCATCCTGCTGTGGTCTGACAGTACCTCACTGTTTTGAAGCTTGACCCTTGTAAGTCGCTTCTTCAGCCAAATGAGTTCATGAAAATGTTAATGATAAAAGGAACCAAATAAACTCAATGAAGCTTTCATCTTGCTGCCTGCAGGGGGCTCTGCGGCATCACAGAGTGATCACTTACTTTAGGCTCCTGAATTACAGCTGCAAAGAAGAATTTCATGTAGAGAAAATATTAATATTTAATCTTATTTTATGAGACATTTCAAATTATATTAATTAATGTGAGCTTCACTTTTAATGCCAATTACCATCTCTCCCATTCAGGTTGTAAACTGAAGTTACTAAGCAACATTTCTATTTGACTAGATGCACAAACACAGCAGATGAAGATAACCTCTGCAGTCAAAAATGCATGCTAAAACACAGAACGCCACACTTGGTCTAAGAGATTAGTTACCACAAACAGAACAGAATCATATAAGGGTCACATCTTATATGACGTGACACTAAAATCTAACCTTTAATATCACATAATAGCTGATATCACCTTATCAGAGGACAAACCAGGCTGAACGCAGTTTACTGTGCTGCAAAATGAAAAGCAAACACAAAATGAGTCCATCTCAGTAAGCTGTTAGAACTCGATCAGACATTGAGATGTTTTAGACAAAATAGTTCTCTTGTTTTTTTGTTTCACCTGCTGAGGTTGTTTAACTTGAAAGGCACCTTTGATTTTTATAAAGAGACCAAAGCAAGTCCCTGCTGATTAGGACATGAAAAAGGTTAAACTAATTTATAACCACTTATTGCTTTTAAATCATACAATAGAATATTCGCAAACATTTGTAATACAGGTGTCACAAGGTGTTGGAGGTTTTCTACCAACATTACCATCAGGTGTGTTAATGCTACTCTGTGCATTAAGGATGTGACCTAGTGTGGCATTGATTATACTATTGAGCCCTGAAGGAATTAGTTGTTTGCTGACAGTCAAGTGCTACAGCTACTTGAGAGCCACCGATTTGCTCTAAAGGACTTTGGCCACGCAAGATAAAAACAGATAAGAGTATTCGATTCTGCAGTTAAAACTTACACCGAGATGATGATTTTCATATAATTATGAAGTGAGCAAATTGCCGTCCTGATAAAAAATGTGTCTGGGACTCTGGGTGTAATATTGCAGATTTATTGGGAGTTTCCTTCCAAAATATTAACAAAATGTTTTCTCATAATAGGACATAAACATGATGATGATCCTGGTCAAAACCTCTAAAGTAGCTGGAAATATTTAATGTTACACAGTTCAATAAGTGAAGATGAAAAGTCAATTTTTTTTGAGTTTTTATGAAAATGAAAGTTGTGTTTCACCAGTGCACATGAAAGACAAACCTGTCTACAGATTAAAAGCATAATGTTTCATAAAATAAACAGCTAAGCAACAGCTTACGAATTAACCTACAACTCAGCTAAGTCTCAATTACAGATATTTGTTCCTGAGAATGGAAACATGACTGTTAATTGTTATTTAGAAGTTGTACTTAGGTCTGAGTGTGTTTGGATGGTTGTGTGTTGGCCTGTGATAAACTGATGACCTATCCAGGTTGTACCCACCTCTCGCCTAAAGACCACTGGAGACACCAGCCCTCCTACAACCCCACAAGGAAAACCAGGTACAGACAATAAACGGATGGATGTTTTTTTGTGTTAGAAAATTCTGAAGCTGGAAGTGTAAATGTAAAAAAAAAAAAAAAAAAAAAAATCCCAGCTGAGCTTTTGTGATGCTGAGGAAAATAGAAGAAAACAGAATATGAAGAGACAAAGGAGTTTATGTGGGAGGTGGTTGTGAAACTAGAGATGGATCACATGAATCAAAGTTGTGATTTCAGCACAAACATCACCAACAGGTATAGCTTCAAATAGATGCTTGTTTTCATTCTCTTAGAAATCTTGCAATCTATCATATAGCTTAACAAGTAAAACACACAAAAAGCAGGTTTATCTCCAGATCTGCACTTGTTTTGTTGCTTTATATGTGAGCTTTGTTTTTTTGTAAATCATAAGTACTGCATCAAATTGGAAAATCTTCCCCCCCTCTCTCTTTTTGATTCAACCAAGCACAATTTTCTTTAAATGTGAATAACGTAAATTGGGACCAGCTGCTTATATGTCACAGAAAAAAAACTCATCAGTGCATCAATGCATTTTGTTTAAAATGCAAAATGTAGGTCATATTTTATGTTATATGTTTATGTTTAAGATGTGTCAACACAAAGCTGCTCTTATGGTTTTTAGTTAAAGGCATCTGGTTTAAAAATTAGTAAAGTGGAGGCTTTACTGGTAGCACCAGTATTGCACTACATTAATATTCATTGTTAAATAATTCATTATATTGCCACTGCAAACAAAAATAACATATTTTCCAAAAGAAAATTCTGACACTATTTAGATAAATGAGTGGAGTTCAATGCAAACCATTACTGCTGATGGCACAGTTTTTATTAAGGTTAGCAGGTGCAATGTGAGCTAACTTTTTCCAGGTCAAGGAAATGTTTGTAGAGCAAGAAAAACTCAGAGCAGCTTCTCCTGTTGTACTTTAAAGGTTTTAAGCCTATTTAGATAAATATGAATACTATTTTCCAAATGCGGAGAAATTGTGTACATGCGCATTATCTACCAAACAGTTTGATCAATGTATGGATTTCAATGCCAAAAAAGTTAAAATTTTTAGGCTTAATAGATTACATTTTTTCAGAAAATCTGATTTCCAGTATTTGTTCTGTCAGTCGTCACTCTGATCAAGTGAAAAATTAACAGGTCATCATCACCAGTTAGTCCTTAGCATAATTTATGCTTTCAATGCAAGTCTAGGCGTTCAGCTACAAAAGTCTACAACCTTCATACAACTTTAAATGCACCAGCAAAATCAAAAGCAGGATTTTGTCTTGATCCAGTCTGTTCAAAATGAGCAAGAAAAAAGATTTCAATAACGTATAACCACAAGAATATTAAATGCTAACCCTTATATTGCATCAGTTCTTGTAATAAATTTCTGATCACATGGTTCCCTACTGAGCACTAAAAGACCTAAATAACGAACCATTTTTCAACACAAAATGGCTGCAAAGCTTCAGATTCAATATGATTCATGAAGAAACCCAAGTTTGGGAGTTTTCCTATCTTGTGCATTATGCTCGTTTTAATTTTAAAGTTTCAGAGTGTAACAACAATAAATACCAATGATATTATGAAAAACTTTATGATTTTTATTGCTTTTAAATACACCATCTATATCTATTTGCAGGTGCTCCTTTCACACAGGAGAATCACCATGTTAAAGCATAAAGGTTCTGTTCAAGAAGAGTGCTGATCAGAAGGGATGGCTGTGGCTCGGTGAGGAGAGAAGGTGTTTGGCAATCAGAAAGCAGAGAGCCTGATGCCAGATTCCCCTGCCACATGTCAAAGTGACCTTGGATAGGATACTTAACCCCATTTTGCCAACCAATCTGTGATGAGTCTATGCATTTGTACGCCTTGCGAGTTCAGATGGGTGAATGAGTCCTGTGGGGTAAAAGCGTTTTGAATTCAGTCCATTTATAAGGCGACAGAAAAAAAGAAAAGAAAAGAAAGTCGGTCACATAACAGCTTTTCTCTGCCAACGTTTTGCTCTGTGGTGATATTAGACATCAGCTTGTTTTTCAGGTGGGCATCTCTCCAAATGTTTCCAAGGTTAATTATTAAATAATTACTATATTCAACAGGAGGTTTCAGAATCCAGACATATCTACGAACTGCTCAAAATATCTTACAAAAACGTCTTTTTAATCAATGGGCTCAATTATGTGGATTCTTGTAATGCAGTGCTGCAGATTGTAAAATAAATTATTGTTAAATAGGTAGAATCAATTCAATTAAAGATAAATAAAAAAAAGCATGAGTGGTGCAGGAATTTTCCAATATCCCTCACATAGACTCCCTTAGGAGAATGGATCTTCTTAATTTAGTTAATATATTTGAGGTCTCTGTCTCAGTGGTTCTCATACATTAAATTCCAGGGGTGTCAGACATTAGTGCTTGGGGCCACGCCGGGCCCTTTGAATGGCTTTTGGGTAGCCTACAACTCAAGAATGGGAAAAATCTGGCCCTTCATCACAGTGCATGTATTAAACGCTTCAATGTTTTTCTTGCCCTGTTTCCTTAGTGAAAAAGTTTATTTCACTAATTTCTTAGAAGAAGTTTTTTTTACAATTTCATTCTCACAATTAAGAAAGAGATATAAGCTGTTATAAGCAAAGCGTGTCTCCTTCAGAAAACTTGTCTTTTTATATAAAATGTTCTTGTTGGTCATTAACAAGGTTTTCATTTAACAGGTGTGATCTAGAACCTTGCATGATTCAGGCTCTGAAAAATGAACTGCAGAGACCTTTAAATGAATCTAAGCTAGAAAGCATACATCAGAGCTACCCTTTCATTTGCCACATGAGCTACAGTTTTTCTGTCACTTTGATGCATTGCAAAACAGTGAATGCATTTCTCAAAACACCATGGATTACCTGCAAAAGCCAGTCTCTGTCTCAAAATCCTTAGTTCTCTCAAAAATATCTGTGTCAGTGAACGTGACAGTGAC
This sequence comes from Girardinus metallicus, assembly GCA_903067095.1. Lineage (NCBI taxonomy): Eukaryota > Metazoa > Chordata > Actinopteri > Cyprinodontiformes > Poeciliidae > Girardinus > Girardinus metallicus. The sequence continues at coordinate 14,893 of CAEGAE010047777.1, forward strand.
TCAGAATGACAAGTTTTTGTTTCTCTGCGTATAGATAAAGTAGTCAAAATGATTAGTCTTGTTGTCAATATAAGAGTGTATCTGGAGGGATAATTTGATGTAAACTATGGTTTAAGCTTTGATGACAAGGAATGTAAATTGTAATTGTGGGAGGTCAGTGGCAAGAGATTGCAAAAGATTTTATGTTTTTAATTTGTTGTCAGACCATGTCATGGTGATTCTGAAAGGAAAAGAGAGAAATGTGAAAGTAGAAATGTGAACACAAGATGGTCTCCTTAAGGAAAACTGTACATCTTGTGCTGTAGGAATTACAGAGCAGTCTCTTTTACTTTCCATCTCCTTGCTGAGGTTGAGAGAAAAAAATCCTCTTTGTGGTTAAGGAATGAAGAGTAGGGCGAGAGGAACTCCATTAGGATCTTGTTGTGGGTTGCAAACCATTCCCTGATGATTCTGGAGTGATGGAAACTGACACGTGTCCTTGGCCCTGTTCTGCCTCTTCCTCTTCACTCCTCTTTCTCTTCTTCTTCTTTTTGGCAATTGACCTTGCCCAAATTCTTGTCCTTCCACTATCAGAAATATAACACTGTGTTGTTCTCTGGTTATGTACACTCTATACTTGCCAGTAGATACGTAACTTTGTGATATTTAAGTGCTGTTTTGATCACTGGTTTATCAAACCTACGTTGGAGAAACCCAGGATTCACCTGGGAGCAATTTACCAATTCTGGAAAGATCTAAAAGAAAAGTCTAATGGAAATGTTGTATTATGACATCCTGTTGGAGCGTTTTTAAGACTTATGCAGCAAATTTATGCTTAGCTGTTGAGGAAGTTAGGATTATTCAAGAGAAAAGCATTTTGATCAACAGGACTTCAATTGAAACTGTAGGAAAAAGCAGAGAATTGTACAGAATCACTTGCATGGATTTACAAAAGCATTTGCAACGTTTTCACAGAAATGAGAAACTGCTTTTTTGATGTGTTCAAGTGACAATGATGTGAAGATTGAACAAGTTTTGAGATTTCTAATTCTGTTCTGAGAAATGCACCAAAGCAACTGAGAAACTAGTAAAAACTGTGGTGAGTAAAAACAGGAAAGCTTGTCTTTCAGTTTTAAAAACCCTAAAATCTATAACCTCCTCTTTCCGCAGAAACTTTTGCTAAATATATCACAACCTAAAGCTCACATATTTTCCCTTCTCCTGCTTGCTACTATTTTTTATCCTTGTCTTATCTCTCCCTCTGCCAAACCTCCTTCTCAGTTTTCCACTATGCCGCGCTCCTCAGCCTTCTCATCCTGGGTCCTGTAATCCTTGCCAGAGAGTTTGTCATTTACATAATCTGAATTAGCCTAATCTGCCATTCTGGCCCACAGAAATGGGCTGCTCTTCAAGAAAGTAGCAACTCCTCCGGCCGTGAGCTTCTAGAGCAGTGCGCAGTATGCATTGTAAAAATAGATTTTATTTGCAAAAATACTATTTGGGGCTCATAATTGTGCTCCATATGGCAAAAAACTGTATAGTGAAATGCATTGTTTTCCACAGAAACAAATCCAAGTCAGGAGTTCCTGCGTGGCCTGTTGTGTGGTTAAGGGAAAGTCCAGTGACTCGCTCACACAGACACACTAAAAGGCTGAACCCATTACTTCAGGAGTCATTGAGAACCAAAATATTATGCAAATGAGACAGTTTTTGCTCCCCTGCTTGTGTATACACACACATCATCAGCCCGTGAAGGAGAACTGAAGCGCCGGAGGGTAGTTGCAGCTTTGCGTGTTTGTACAAGACAAAGAAGTACACACAATGCCACTTCCTCACATATTAGTGTGCCGCTGTTGATTATGTTTGGAAAGAGTGAGTCAAGTATAGCCCATTTAGGCACACTGAGCAGCGGGCCAATATTGATTTTTGAGTAAACACACGTCTAGACTCCAACTCTGAAGGAATACATGTGCACAAATACAAACTGCTGGGATGCCAAGGGATGAAGATGACTTAATAAGCACTCCTACCAGTTAATGAGAGTGTGGGTGATGGAGGAAAAGAAGTCGAGGAGAAGAAGGAAGGGGGAGAGGTGTTGTGATAAGGAGGACTGCAGGAGCAGATTGTGTTAGCAGCATGTGAGCAGAAAAGTGGCGGACAGTAAAATAAAGGGAAACAAACATGGGAAAAAATCGGAGTGGAAGGAAGAAATGAGAGAAGCCACAGGGAGAAAGAGCAAAGCAAGAATACAAAAATGCTACAGGAAGCAGCAAAAAGCAAACAGTAAAATGCAGGAAGGGAAGTATAGAGTGACAAGTAAAGAGAAGAGAGAATGGAAGGAGCGAAAACGCACTGCTGCAGGGATAAAGTAAGGAAAATTCACCAGGGAGGTGAGGATAATGCTCACCAACAACTTCTCCAGAGATGAGTTCAACAAACAAACGAGGGTGAGAAAACATGATCAAAAGGTTATGTCGCATCAGATAATAAGAAAGCTCAAAGTATCTGGCTTTTAATCTCGTAATAATACAATCGTACACTCTCTCTCTGTGTCTGAGATGTGGTCATTGTCGTGAACTTATTATCCCCAACACCACAGAAATAATGTCTCCGTTTACTGCTACATCAACCCTACATGGAGCTAAAGCTGCAAACAACTCAACACCAGAATTACAAACAACCTCCAAACAGCTCCAGCTTCATGCCCCGTTCTGTCATGTTGTCGCACGACCAATGTGGGGGTAATAAAAAGCCTTGTTTTCATTTGCACAGAGTCGGCTTTCACACTTTTGCACACTGCGAGGGTTTCTACAACCACCTCTTTTTTTTCAAAATAGCAACAAATTACGCCTTCCCTTTTTTCACACCCTCAGGGAAGGTGTTTGGGCTTGTGGCAGAGGAGGGAAAAAAAGGGCTTATTCAAGAGATCAAACCAGCCATATGCGCTCACTTGGAAAATATCCTGTGTGGTCTAATTTGGACTGAAAGCTGATAACAGCCTGCCTGGAGACATAAGCTTAAATGACTGCTCACTATTAACAGACGATATTTTGGTTCTGGCACTGATCCCCCCGCTTTATTGTGCTCATTCATTATTGCTACCAGTTTGGACTTGTTCAATATTTTATGAGCAGAGGTTTATGTGAGTTTATCAAAATAATCAACAAGGCCAAAAAAGCGTTCTCTCACAAGCAACAGGTTTTTACGAGAAGATGCCACTTCAAGGCTAAACTGCAGAAATCCATCTGTCGTTCTGTGTATTTTGCTTACTTTGGGAAAGCCCCCAATCTCATCACCTCCTCCACCCCCCACCGAACCCTCCCGCCCCAAAACCCACATCTTTTGTTTCCATGGCTACCATGCTTCCAAGGTAACAGCAAGACAGAGAAGAAGAGTGTGAGCAGAGTGACAAATACCTCCGACATGTGTGTTTACCAGCACTGACGCTTGTATCCGTGCACACGGCCAGATAGAGCAACACACACTCATCCAGGTCGTTGTTTCACTTCTTACTGGGGATTCTTCAGCACATAGTGGGCTCACACCTGAATGCTGCAACTTGGTCTTCAGACCAATGAATAGTTCACAGTAAAATATTTAGTCCTACAACGTTAATGAGAAGCAAGAATGCAGACATTCCCTAGTGGTAGATGAAGGATATTGCAACTTCGTGCAACAGTAACACAAGCAGCGGCAGAAACAGCAAACAACTAAGACGCTACCACATCTGTTGTTTTGCTTATGTGAAAGAGGAATATTAAAATTAACTTATCTTAAATTGATTCCCTGTAAGTTGTTTCTATAAACATGTAAGCAACAAGTTAGAAAAGTAAAGTTTAAAGCCCGATTTACACTCAGATTTTATTGAAACATCCTTCCTGGGTGACTTTGATCCAACAATATTTGTTAAAAAAGAAATATGCTGACATCTCTACCAGCAGAACAACGGGATTTCCACTTCCTTGATCCCAATATACATCCACTACTGTGAACGAGAGCAAATCAAAAGCAACAACCATTTTTCAAAGAAATCACAGGACTTGATGTACCACAAAGTCACCTTCATTTCATCATGATTAGCAACATATAATTTCTTTTTTAAAAACAACTTTTAAGCATGGAAAGATAGAAAATTGTGTCAGAAGTTTTTGAATAAAATCTATGGTTGACCTTTGCACAGGTCAACCATAGCATTCAGTGCTAGAAACTACAACAACAGTGATGACATTGTTGTAGCCCGTTACATATATCTATCTCTTTTAGTCCTAATTTAAAAAAGCTTAATAGTTTCCTAAAGCCATTAAAGAACATGAGGAAATCATAACCAAAACAAAAAATAGAAAACAAGTTAAAACATTGCACAAGGTTTAGCCATGCTCAGGATCTTGTTTTGAAGTTTGATGTCACTCCAAGGCATTCAAGTTGCCTTGGAGGTCAGACCTCGGATTTGGGAATAATGTCAAAATTTTGTTGGGAGTTTTTGAAAAACCAGTTGGATTAAATATCTTGAACTCATTAATGTTTCATCAAAACACTAACAGACCATGTTGATAGATAGAGGACGTTCTGCACTACTTATACCTGAGGTTTAATGAGATACAAATGATCATTAAACCTCATTTAATGAGGGTTAGGGTTAGGTAATGAGAGTGCATGAACATTGTGAAAGTTCACGCACATGAACTTTCACAATGGTTCATGTGTGTGGCAGGCATTTTGGATTGTGAACTCCAGGCTCCAACTATTTTCAGTCTAATTTCAGATCTTGGGGGTCATTTTTGTTGTGTTCTGACTGGGACTCTAGAAAATCTGATTTATGAGAAATAAAGTTAATGTAAAGGTCACCTGTTGGTATAGCTTAGCTAATACAGTGTTTTTGGTTTGACTACCACCGTGGATGCTGATGTTTATAATTTTGTGATTTTGGAAATCATTCTGGCAAATAATTGCCAGAATGGCTGTGGCTGCTGAATTAAACTGTGTTTAGTAGTATTTAATTCTGGTGTTGATGAGTACAGTGCCTTTAAACTTCAAATCAAAAGCCCACAAAGTTATGGGAAGTGTGTTGCCAGCAGATGCATACTGACAGTAAATGAAGTATAGTAACATTTAGAGTAAAGCACATTAGATCAGAATATGATTAAATACAGTGAGAAACGTAAGTCTTCTTGTTGTAGAATAACATCTGCAAACACGTTCTCAAACTGAAACTTCGCTGTTGAATAAACAGATGCACTGTTTCCACTTTCATAAAATATTGTCATTATTCTCATTTATCTTAACAGAAACACCAGTTATTAATCCTTACAGTGCTGCTTGCATATCCACACTCTATATTTAGGTGTCTTAGCTTTAAAGAGGGGAAAATCTGAAGTTTCTCTGCAGAAATATTTAGCTGCATGCATGAGTTTCTGCCTGTGTGTGGATGAGAGATTGTGCGTGCATGCATGCGTTTGTGTTTGTGTGCGCTTCCTCACCCCTGGATGGCCTCCTCTGCTTGGTCTGCATGGTCAGCGTGCCAACCACAGCCCCCATGTTTGCCGCTGTCGTTGTGGAAACAAGTGAGTCTGAATGCTCAAGTCTATATTTCTTCGTCACGTGTTCGGACGGCTACAGCACACACTCCCGCGCCCTCCTTCCCTCCTCTCATCCTCCTCTCCTCTCTCTCACTGGCTGCTCTGAGCATAAACCCTCGCCCCGTCATCCTTTCATGCTTTCTCTCTCTGTCTCACAACGCTCCTCCTCGCCCTCCCTCGCGCTCTCTCTCTCACCCCTTTTTCTCCTCACACCCCTCCCCATTCTTTGTTTTTCATCAGGGGTTGTTCTCTCCCTCCCCCCATTCATTCCCCTTTTTCCTCGCTCTCCATACATCTATCACAAGCCCCACTGCCGGAGGAGAGCATCAGAAATTCAGCATGAAATCAGCAGGATGTTGATTCACCAAATTATAAATTAATATGAGTGTACCCTTGATATGATAATACTGAGTGACTCACTCTGCATAAGAACAACATACACCCCAACTCCCATTACATTTGTCCACCTAAAAGCACCTGTTAGCGTCTGATGGAGAACAAATATGCAGATAAATTCAGCATTGAATATTGATCAGAGAGGAAGCTATAACCGTGGCATGACAAATAAAAAAAACATGCGGCTGTGACGTAAATTATAGAAGTTTCTGACTGTTGGCTGCATTCTTTATGAAAAGGCTACTTCAATCTATCAACACCTCCATCACCTCCATCCGTCACTCCTGCTCATTCATCCACGATGCCCCAACATTCTCATGCACACCAGCGAGATGGATAAAGGGACCTGGAGTTTATGTGTGCCTGGTGGTGGATTGACTCCAGAGGCAGAAAAAAAAAAAAAAACAGCAAGAAAGAAAGATGGGTTGAAAAAAAAGAAACGCTTAAAGTCAAGGATGTGAGAAGAGAGGGGGATTAAGAGCAAGAGGAAGCTGCTGAGACATTAAATAGGACAGAAATAGGGGGATCAAGACAAGTATCAGATAATATAGTAGGAGTGTGTGCTCATGACACTAGGAGTTAAATATAAGTCGGAAACATTTTTTTACAGTCCACAGAAACTGGAATGCAGCTCCTACTGCAAACACAGTGTAAAAGTGTTCATACTCCTTCAACTTCTCCACATTCTGCCTCATTATAAACACAAACTTCAACTAATATGTGATAGTACAACAAGAGTAGAGAAAGATTGTAAAGTGAGAAGAACAGGATTCGTGATACTCAAATTAACTTCTGGTATTTATTTCGTGTTCTTGTTCATAATGTATGGACTTTTTAAAAATTAAGGGCATGACTATTAGAGCCCAGTTTATGTCCCAGGATTTTAGATTAATGGGCAAATCTTTTACATCAGTGTCCAGGAAGCCCTATGGAGCCTGGCATGGACGTTCTGGCCGATCTGCGGATTGGACTTGCTTTGAGAGAATTACACAATCAGATTGGGATCTAGGGGAGATACCAAAGGCTAGGTCAACATCTCTGGCTCTTTTTCATGTTGGTCATGCTGTTCTGGGGCTGTTTCTGCTGTGTGAAGGATGCACTGTCCTGCTGGGGGGAGCATCTGCCATCAGAGAGTTGTGCAGCCATGAATGGGTCTGCAACATTCACATTGAATAGGAAAGATACAAACACCGTTATTAAAAAGCAAGATTTTTGAGATTTAGAAAATGAGAAAATTATAATTTCTCAAATGTTTCCTTCTTCTACAGGACATGGAGTACTGCAAAAAATTATCTACCTGGTTACTAACAAAACAATTGTTTTGTTTTTAGTTTTTTTTTTAACAAATATATAGTTCATTAAACAATTTTTATTATTACTGAGTAATTACAAAATGTCATTTTCAAACAATGATTACATTTACAAAAGAAAAATATGACATTTTTATAACATTGCTGTCCAAAGCAATGTTGCCACCTTTTGATTAATCAAATCATCAACTAACAGTGGTAAACCACTTGTTGTTTTTGAAAAGCTTAGTTCAATTTCAAAAGCCACAGTCATGTGTAATAACTGACAGTCCTGTAAAATCAATAAATCACTTAAACAGAACCAGTCTGGCAACATGAAGCAGACCAAAATAACCAAAGCTTAAACTCCATTTAAGTTGCAAAAACGTCTCAGGGATGATCAGTTCTGAGCTTCATGGCAAAAGCTGTGAATATTAATGCAAATAGGATTTGCAAAAAAAACAAAAAAAAAAATACAAAAAAAAACTTCTGTATTCATCATGGGGTATTCTAATTCTGAATTAGAGATTCATTTAACACAATTTGGAATAAGGCTGTAGCATAAAATGTGGAAAAGGTAAATCACTGTAGGTCAAGGATCAACCCGTGTGTTCATGAACCCCCCTCTGCATTAAATTATTTTGGGATTACCACTTGACTTTTGGCATATCCCTTATGATCCTAAATAAATTAAAATGACCAACTACAGCAATGGTGCAGCATGTCAAGAGGCCTTGCTAATGCATATCACAGATCCTGCTTCATTGAATTTGCCACCAGAGGTTCCTGACAGTGTGAATGCCAGACAGAAAATTCAGTAAAAGCCAGATTTTGATTTTTTTCAAGCACATTTCATAAACATTCCATCAGGTAATAAACAACCTGTTTGAGTTTAAATGTAGGCTACTCCATTTGTTTTTCCTGTTGCTTCTATTTCCTATTTTTGGCAACTAAAACTATTAAAAACCTGGATGTGATCCACCGGCAGAAAAATGTCAAAACTAATGGCTCACTACAGGTGGGAAAAAGTTTGAAAAGCTTGAAAGAAAATGTTTATGCATCACACATCCTAATTTTGTCAGAGTTGTGCCTGTTTTTATATCTTCTGTACATGGAAGATTTTTGTCAAAATCTCATCGTCTTAAATTACAACAGAACATTGAATTTTAAAAATGTCTTGCATGTTTTCAGTAAATGATATCCATTTGAAAGCTAAGAAAGCACAAATATGAAGCCTTGCTGCAGCCGGACAGTTTTAGATGTGAAATGTTGTCTCCGTATGCAAACTGTGCAACAAAGACTCAAAATAAAGTTTCAAAGTGTCAGATTTCTAAATATTTTTTTTTTTACAAATAAAGCACATGTCTGCTTTCACAGCTAAGTAGCCAGTTTGTAGAGTTAACACACTGATGTGTTAGTTAAAGCCATCTGTTTATAATAATGTCTTTGCAAATGTAGCAGCTATTCACGACCAGGACACCATCTTTCAGCGATGGAATCGGGAACCAAGTGTCACTGTAAGGATGCCATAAAGGGAATTAGTCAGAAAAGATTTGGTTTGGTGAATTAAAATCTGCAATGTGCTGCTGTGAAAAATGAGCTCATGAATCGACTTTGTGCATGTGAGAGAGAGCCAGAACGGACAGCAGTAGGGAGCGATCTTTTCACCCTGCCCACATGCACACATGCTTTCAGAAACCCAGAAAGAAGGGCACATATGGTCGCACATACATGTTACACGTTCACTGACCACAGTCAAACAGAACAACCAAGGGTTGAGGACTCTGTGGGGACCCAGCGCTGAAGAGTGTGACCACATCCTGCTACAAAACACAAACTCACTCTGCTTCCTTTCTGCTTCCTCCTCCATTGCTCCCCGTCTGGATTTACCAGACATCAAATAATTTCTTCGCCTCTCGGCTGCGCTCCATTTCATCTTTAGTCTCAACACATACGCACCTCACTCTATCCTGCTTTGTGTCTGCTTTAGGAAAACAACCAGCTCACCTTTATCCCACCATCTCCCCACATAAATCCATACGCCTGTACTGGATTAATGTTCCTGTCGCTCCAAACACAGTTCCCTGCTTGTTCCAATCTCAAATCTTCATCTCCTCGCAGTGCCTGACAGGCCCATTTTCACACTCTGACAGAAATGTTTCTCCATCTAGTAATCATTTCAACGTCTGTCCGCAGAGCATAGAGAAAGAACTAGAGGTTGGAGTCGGTGAGTATACTTGTTTTCTTTTTTTGTGCTTGTGAGCGGAGTATTGGGACTGACTGGTGTCTGGTGTTTCCCTTACAAAAAAGTGAGTGAATAGCAGCATGGTGTTTTACAAGAACCCCTGTCACACTTTTCAGTCCGGAGATGAGACAACAAAGTAAAGCTCTCTTCCTATATATTCTGATGGATACAGAAGACAGAGGAAGGAGATGGAGATGCAAACATGTTTGGCTGTGGATGCTGAAGAAGAGGAAGGATAAAGTACACCGGAAAAGCCTCCAGCAAGAGATTAGGATGCGATGAAAGAGAAAGAGAAAGAGAAAGAAGTGGTTCAGAAACGAAAGAGTGGGCGACTGGAACTGCAAGATGGAAAATGCAGAAGACAGCAAAGTGGGGGCCATGCAAACACACTTCCAGAGAATAGGGTGGAAGAACAAAGAGAAGGAGCAAAAACGAGGGAGTGAGCCTGAGAGAAAATTAAACTGTTAAGATTTTGATTAAGATTAAAACACAAGGGGAAAATTTACCCCGTCAGCTCAATGAAGTGCATATAAAGATCTACCTGAGCGCTAAACGGCTCATTCTTTACTTTCCAAGATTCATCTGAAGAGTTAATTATTCTTCTCAGGGATATAGGACAGTCTCCTGCCAACAGACAAAACCTCTGCAGTAATTCATCAGGGATAGCATGGCTGACAGGAACTTGTTTATTAGGAAAATTCATACCAATATTTATAGGTGCACAGATTACTCCCCACACAGCTGTTTCTCTGTATCAATCCAAGCTTCTTCCCGGCTTCAACTCACATCAATTGGTGATTATATAGAGGGGGAAGGGAAAGAATAAAAAGGGCTGAAGAAGAGTTGTATAAATAAATAAAAAGCAGAAGATGAAAAGGAATGTAATACAGACAGGCTGTGAATCACAAAAAAGGTTTAATTTCATATGTGAGGGAAAAAAGGATATAGTTTTTAAAGGGGAGAGTGATTAAATTGGGGAATAAATGGACTGAGAATGAAACGGCCAGGAAAGATGACCTTTTTCATGTTAATATGACTCAACTTTTTAGTGTTACTTAAACAGAACTGTTCTGATTGGCATAGCCTTCATGTGAAAATAAAACAGCAACAGGTAGATGATCAAATTCAGACTGGTTTGAAAATGTTAACCACATTTTTTCATTCAAGATGAACGACATAACTGCTTGACAGACACCAGGGATGAAGAGCTGAGGGAATTACCTTCAGAACCATTGCTATGAATTAAAGTTCATCTCTTCAGAAAAACCTTAACGTATCAAAATGTGGCGCAAGTACCACTGGTGGACCTTCGGCTCTGTATGAGCAGCTGTCTACAAAGTTAATGTCACATAAAGTAAATGTAATGTAGATCTAATCAGCCCAAACAATGAAAAAAAGATGAGAAGTTGAAGAGCACTGAGCTTCAAACATTGGCCTCTCAAAAGAGAAGAGCTGTGATGGTTTGGATCAGGCAAGAGGCAGGCAGGACGAGCAGAAGAGGAAATATTTAATAAAAAAAAATAATGAACAAACTTAAGGTTGTCACAGACGGAAAATAAAACTAGGAGAAAACATGGAAACTACAGGGGTTTGAAGTGCGGCTGAAGTATTTGGTGGAGTGGTTCTGTTGAGCCTCAGTAAATGATCTGAAACTGTGGAAGATTAACTCCACTGAGGCAATGAAACAATAGTTTTAGCACAGAAAATCTGTCATGATCGCTAATCTGAAGCTGCTACTGGGTAAATAAATAAAACAAAAATGCAGAAACATCTGAAAGACTTACTATGCAAATAAATACTCAGACTCAAGGTTAAATCAGGGACCACGACAAGCAGAGTGGAGAATATTTCAAGAAGTTCTGAGTAGAAACTGAAGCAGTAAAACTGTGAATACTTATGCTGCATTCAGTTTACCTCTGAATTCAGGACCCGGGTTTGGAAATGACATTAAAAACCATCAATCAAAATTCAGTTTCCTATTTGGCTGATGTCAAACGCGGGTGGGTGAAAGTGGCAGCTGAATCATCGAGTTATCCAAAAATAAGTCCGGCTCTGCAATCATCAGGTGGAAGGATGTGTTTTTAATCACATTTAGAGTCACTTTCTCAAAACCTATGAACATTTTTATGAAGGGATGCACAGTGGTGCAGAGAGCAGGAACCCTTGGTTCAAATTCTGGCCTAGCAGAAAAAGGTATGATAGTAAGAATAAGAATGCATGAAAAGGTTTATCTAACAGATGGCATCAATGAAAACGTTTAATGATGCAGATGATTGTGTAAATGAACCATTTAAGTGGATTCCACATGATCAGATAAACTGGTTATTTGGTCTTTGATAATAGTGATTATGATCTTGTAAATATTAGGTGTAACAGTTTGCTGTGGTTGTGTGTGTGTGTGATTAAATAGATCTGATTGTTGGTGCCCAAGGGGTCCCCGTGAATGTTATTCTTTGCTTTTTTATGGTTTACTGGGTCATCTGTTAAAATGGCACTCGTGAAGTGATGATACTGCATTCCTAGATTCCTTTTTGTCCATTATTGCAAAGAAAATGTTTTGGGGTTTTTTTCTTCTGTGGACTCAGATCAATAGATTCCATTTTTATGTTGTTGTGCACGTTTGGCTGAGAGACTCAGTTGAAATGTCGAAGACAACAATGATAGATGTTCTCGATTTCCTTTGTTCCCGGAACCTATTTTGTCGCATCTGCTCACATCGTCTTCGTCTTTCCTTCACGTTGTGCAGCCAGTCAGTCATTTAAAAAAAGAGGCAGATTTGTCAAACAAATGGTCCCCAACAAGAGCTTTTAAGTAACATAAAAAATAAGTGAAATCTAAGGTCAGTCTTTGACATCACTTAAAAATTATTCATTACTGGGGCTGTATTTTAATTTGTTTGCTGCTTCTGTTTTAAATGCCTTTCAGTTCATTTTAATCTGAAACAATTTGTTTTTCCATGACATTTTTCATGCTCACAATAATTGCATTTGTACAAGCTGTAGCACTAATTTTGCTGCAGCTCAGCATGCAAACTGAACCATGTAGTCAGAGCTTATCTATATTCATCAGCAGCACATCACTCATTGGCCTGAGGGCTCACACTGAATTGAAAATGTCTTTAGAAAAACATACAAAAAAACAATCTGAAAACATTATGCAAATAATATATTTTTCATGGATTCAGCACTTTGATTTTTTTCTTGGATAAAAAACCTGAATGTGGGTTTAATTTGTTGCACTCAGACATCCAAAGCTGGCAGACAATCCTAAATAAAATAATCTATCTATGAGCTGTAGAGTGTGAAAATAAATATGAGATTCTGCGGTTGTTGTTTCCAAATCTCATCTTTGGAAGCTTATATACATGCTCCTGGCACAGGATTAACCAAGAACCCGTTTCATGTCAGCGATTTTCTGATAAAGCTCTTTTGCTGTCCTAATTGGCCATTTTTGTGGACATCTTTTGATGTGGAGGTTAGAGAGAGAGAAAGGTGAAAACAGGGGAGCTTAATAAAAGAAATGTGTTCTTTTCTGTTTAGCCCTTTAACCTTGCGGCAGCAGGAAGTGCTGCACCAAATATTCCTGAGAGAACAGAAAGAAACCCAGTTCTTGTTTTTTTTTTTTTTTTTTTTTTACATATTCTTCCGAAACCAAGCAAAAAGTTTTTCACATCGCTAAAACTTCAAACAGTCAGATTGATCACAGAGTTGGCCGAGTATGAGCCGACACTCAGAAGAGCAAAAAAGATCTGAAGATTTGAGGGCAGAAGAGACAGAAATGGTAATGACAGGAAGAAAAAAAAGCACACCACAAACGGAAGATGAGAACTTAAAAGGAGAAACTTTTAAAAGGCAAAATAAATGAAATGAAATGAAGTGAAAGCGAGAAAAAAAGGAAAAAAATACTTGATAGAATGTAAGGGAGCAGAGAAATGAAAGCAGAGGCAGAACCAAATGGAGCAAAAAAAAAACAAACAAAAAAAAAAAACAGGGAGATAAATGTGTCTGCGAGGTCCAGGTTTTGTAGTTTACAACCACTGGGAAATATTTCATAGGTCCAGAGCAGTTTGGACAGGAACTGAGAATAAATTTCCTGTTTTTGGCACAGGTGAAGATAGACACATACTGACAAATGCCTTGCTGTTAATCTAAGCCCTCTCGAGCTGGGAGGCCAGTGGCTTATCACTCAGTCTCGCCGCCTTTATTGCTAAAAATATATGTAGGTCACGTCATACATTTAGCTTCATTTAGTAACTGACACAGAAAAACACAGAACAACTTTTGATGTAGTTTAGCAACTGTCTTTTGTTCAGTTTGGCCGATTCGTCACTCCAAATTGCTCTGAATGGGGCTGTAACTGGACTGCATTTATCTAAAGTGTGAACGGCTCGCCTGCAACAGAGTTTCACTTTAAAGCACAAAGACGATGAACAAAGGAGAATAAAAGCCTCCAAGAAAACACACTGGAGCTCTTGCTACAGTCCTCCCTTGTCTGTGAAGTCTGCCTGCCTGTTTTGTCTCTTGATGTTTGGCTTTATCAGCAAAGTTGTTGAGAAGGAAGTTTTAAGAACATTCAGGACATTGTATATTATGCGTGATGTCATGGCTTGTTAAGCTTCTGATTGGTTATTTCCCAACATCCCAAATAAATGGCAACACACCTGTGGTTGAATTTTAAAGCACAAATTGAAAACACCTCATTTTTGTGTGACATGATCGCAAAAATCAAAATAAATCAACGAGAATGGCAGGAATAGAATTGTGGATCTCCATGTTTTCACTCTTGGAAATAATTTTGTTATGAGTAAAAAAGATTTTTAAATGTTTAAAGCAAATAGTTTAAAAGGCAATTCAATCAAATTTTAAGCAAATATTTGGGAACATCTAAAATGAAACAAAGTAGTTCTATAAATATCTACAAAAAATCTATTTTGCCTTATTTTGGACTTTTGCAAATAGGAAAAGTTTAGTCTGATTTACTATTAGTAAATATCTGATTTCAACTGCAAGTCAGAAAAAAGTCAATAAAACACGAAACAGTTTGTTGCTATTTTTGATTATACTTTTGTGTTTGATGTGTTAATATTATTACACAGGATTTCTTCCAGAAAACTCATTTTACTGCTAAAACACATTCCTCAGCAAAATTTAAATCCTGCTTACTGTAAAAGTGCTGGTTTCCCCCAGGATTATCGGAAAGTTTAAAATGGTGTTTCTGCTAACTCAGAAGCGTCTCAGCTAGTCTGACAACGCCTCGAAAGAGCAGGAAGGAGCTTCATCTGGCTGCCGTTCTCTGCGAATTCTGCAGTAACTTTACTAAATCTGTAATCCTCAGTGGCTGTGCAACAACAAGCACCAGTAGATTCTCATGTTTTATCTTCCCTGTTCTAAAAACATGAGCAAGTCTGCTGTGAATTAGTTCCCCAGTACATAGAAAATAGATGTGAGAACATAAGAAATGTGGGAATTTCATGAGAGTATTTTCACTGTCAGGCTGAATTTTCACACATGTAATCATCAAAGGGTGCCGTACCTCTCACGTCTGCAACTGCACAAGGTTACACAGAGATCCACATCATTTTGTTGTCTTCAGAGGGTTTACAGAAGGCTTTTATATTCAGATCAGCTTCATCCACAAATACAGGATTAAATAAGAGCTTTTCTAAATAATTATCTGTGACTTTTTGACACCAGATCCAGTTATTTTACCTCGGAACAGTGAATCTACAGCGTCTGTCAGGTTGAGTTTTTATTACTTAAAATGTAACAGTGCACTTGACACCGTCAACAAATATGCTTGTCTTAATTTTTGTTGCTAATGATAACACCAATCAGAATGGTGTTATAGTGTTTTTAAACACATACATAACATATAAAAATTATCAGTTGGATCACCAATAAAACGAAGTAATAAACTTTAGTGTCAATTAGAAAATCGATACCTAATCACCAACAATAAAGTGAGGAAAGCGAGTTAGAACAGGCTTAAATCTGACTTTTATACCTAATCTTAACCTCATAAAGTGGAAATGGGAGATGTGGAGAAAATAACTGAAAGCCATTTAAAAAAGAAAATAGAAAATCCATGTTTGAATATTTTATTATGCTAAATCAAGTTCCCTAGAGTTAAGATCTGATTCTTTCAAAACTTTCTTATTTTTAAATTAGAAAATAAGATTGTCAACCCTAATGAATTTTTTTCCATCAAGAAGAAACTTTATCTCACAGAGTAAGGCATTCAGATAAATAACTTAACCATAGAAGCCATCAAGGTCTTAAACTCCTTATCATTTGAAATACAAAAAGACACAAGGAAACTAAATCAGCTGATCCAATTCCGTCCCTAAAGACAGACAGCTGGTCAAAAGTGAAATAAAGTTATTAAATATGTAAAATAAGTGTTATCCTCAGCGTTACTCATCATTAGAGTAAGTCATCAGTTCTTGATTTTGTGAAGTCATGTGGCACGGAAAGGCAGGGAGGCAAAATTCCTAAAAATATTTTTCCTTTAAAGTTCTGACACCTCAGCAAGTTAACTTTGAGTCCTGGCCGTTCCCTCACATTGGGCGGCAATCAAGGGTGGCCCAACCTTCCCTGCCAAATGAATCCTGCCCTGCTTTCATTAGGCAACTTTTTGCACAGTGGCAGATGGTGAACACACATCCACTGACACACACACACACACACACACACACTCCGGCCCCTGAGAAGCAATCTTGCCTCCTCTCTCAAATTTCCTCAATTTTTCACCCCCACTTTTTCTCATCTGTCTCCTCCTCTTCATCCCAAAGCTGTGAAAACTTCAAAAGTTGCAGATATTTTTAGGTTCTGCTAAATGAAAGAGTAAGAGTTTCAATGAAACATTTTAAGTGAAACAAAAAGCCAACTTTTTTGACATGGTGGCATCTACAGGCGATATCATCTACTTTGACTTCTTAAAACTTGCTAGGACAAATAACTGGCTGAAAGATCAAAAATTTTAAAACTTAACTAGGTTTTCACGAAGCAAAAACGGATAAACATATGTTAGGCTAGAAAGATACATTTTCTGACATTACTTTTTTCATTTTTGGAAAGAACTAAACAATATTTTTGCAACATATGTACCCAGTACAGCAAGTTTTAGGTTTCATTTAGTCAAAAACAGAAATCTCAGAATCGTAAACACCTGCAGTGGTAAAATGCAGAAAACACATTTTATCTGTTCTTTTTGTCATGTTCAGTCAAAATGGAGTGGATACCCAAACGCGTTCTGAATCATGTGAGAACTGACAGAGAAAAAGTAAAGAAACATCAGAAACAAACTTAAGTGCCCACTGCACTGAACCCCATTGAAGACCTCACAGCTATTCCACCAAATATTAATTCCTGAACTCTTCTTGAGTCAGAACATTAGTATTGTTGTCTCTACATTAATATAAATTTGTTTTCTTTGCATTATTTGAGGTCTGAAAGCACAGCAACTTTTTCATTATTTTGACCTTTTCTCATTTTCTGCTAATAAACAGTAAATTCATGCTTGGAATTTTGGAGACACATCAGTAGTTCATGGAATAAAATAATAATGTTAATTTTACTCAAACATATGAAAGGTAAAATCAAAGAAATCAAAGATAATTTCTAAGTGCTCTCATCTTTTTGTCAATAGCTGTATATTGTGGATGTTGTATACTGATGAAGATGGCTTGTTACTTACAGATTTTAATCTAACAAAAAGATTTTTAAAAAGTTAAGACAAGTTATTGTTTTTTGCAGAAAGCACTTTTTCAAATGTGTGTCTGGTTGAAGCAAAAAGAGCATCTGTTCCTAGATACAGTTTATCAGGGCGATTCACCAATACCTGCCACTGATGTTACATTTTGGTGTTAAAAGGTTAAAAATGAGCCTTAAGGATCTGCACAGCACACATCTAACGTATCTGCTGAAACCTGCCGCCACGCAGGTCAGGATAAAACAACCCACGCAGGATGCTATATAGGCGAACCATTTACACGGTCTCTGAAGAGATTTTACAGCTGTTTTCTTTGACGGCAGCTTTAGGCAGCTGTGAAACAGAAAATACAACCTTAAGGCATTTCTCTGTTGGACTTTTCTGAAAATTCAAAACATTCAGTTCATATCTATGCCTCCATGGTTTTTATCTTAGTATATGCAGTCTTTTCCCACAGGATTTCATTGAGGTTGGTCCACTAAATAAACATTTTAGTTATTGAATTCTCCATGTTTTCAATAATCTTGGTCATTTTTTTTTTTGTTTACACTTGGCTGGTTGGAAGAACCTCAGTGGTAAACACCAGGGTTTAAAGTCAACAAATACATGGCAAACCATGTTCAAAGGCAAACATGCAAAACCATGCATGTTTGCTGTCACATGTTACACGGATAATTTAGGAGCATTAAAGACAAATTTATATAATTTATGTAAAGCTGCTCATGCATAGGTATGCAAAAGAGCGTAAGTAAGCATGTGTGAAGTGTCAGCAGCTGCCAAACAGCATCGGGGCAGACAGGAAGCGGGCTGGTATGAAAGCAGCCGGGCAAATGCCATCACCTATTATGGACAAAACCAGTGGCACGGCCACACAAACATACACACCCCCACACACACAAATGTTCCCAAATCCACAGTTCAAACAGCAGACAGGTGGCCTGAAGACTAAATCCATGAGCTACATTATTATTCTCCCAACTTGTACGATATTCATGTTGCCAAGGGCAAACATACAGATTGGCTTCACAAACGCAAAACATGAAATCTGCATGCATGTGCAAATATCAAGCAAAAACATATCTCCATTTACCCGTTTTAAAACATAAATGCTTACCTTTGTGATAGGTCACCGGCTTGGACTGCAGGGAGAAGGTTCCCATCACCAGCCCCATGTTGACTTCTTAGTGTAGTAGGGGTGTGTGTGAGCGTGTGTACGATGTAATTAAGGTGTGTTAGTGAGTGCGCACCCAGCAGGTGTGTGTCATCTGTGATTAAGTGAGTCCGTCAGTCGGCTGTATGTGTGGAAGTACAGATATCACTTCTCATGCCGCCTCACACCCACACAGCTCGACTGCTTTTGCTCGAGGGTGTGTGAGTGAAAAAGAGAATGCGTGTGTGTGTGAATGAAATGAGCGGCAGACATGCACTCTGAAGCTACCTTTGTCTGAGCTGTCACTGGAGCTGAATTCCTCTCATGCCTCTGGTCTCTTACTCCTAAAAGACCCTCCCTCTCAGAGTAAACCTCTCTTCACCCCGAAATCAGACTGTCATTCCTCCAGTTCCTCCGCGTCTCTTTATGTATTTGTTCCTCCCTGCCCACTTCCCTTCTTCTCTCCTGTTCATCTCAGCCGCTCTGTCTCTGTCTGTCTGGTGGGGAACGAGGGGCTGCACACTGTTGCACGGGGGGAAGACGGAGACAGATTGAGGGGAGGGGAAGAAAAGGAGGACAAAACTGAGGGGAGAACAAAAGAAAGGGGGAATGAGAAAATGACCATGGAGAAAGAAGAGATGGAGAGCAGGGTGGGAGGGTTGAAGATGAAGCAGAGAGATGGACAGAGATGAGGAGAGCAATAGGTGAAAAGAGATAAAGGAGAGCCGGACTGCTCTGACCCCCTTTGTTATTCAGCGAGCAAACTGACTGTGGAGAGCGTACGTGCAGCTTTATCTCCACATGCACGGGTCTGACAGGTGGGGTGAACGTGTGATTACCCTACCAGAGGATAGGGCACCAGCAACATCCCTCTGACGCTGACATGCTGCTGCTGCACACATGCAAGCGTCTGCATCCACACTTTGCGTCAGACATGCTCTGACTATTAAGTCCAAATATATGAGCCTTCTCTTATTTCCCTTCTCCATTACACAGAACAGATTTGTCATGACCCTGACAGAAAATGTGAGAGAAGTAAGCAGTGTTAAGGCTGTGAGAAAGCATGTTTAAAATTAAGAATCATTTTTATCATCAAACCAGCATCAGTGATGATGATTAAAAAAACAAACTCATATGCAGTTGTGATCATAAGTTTACATACCTTGGGGAAATTTCAGATTTTTTTGGTCCATTTTCCAGAGAATGCAAATGATTGAAAAAAACTTCTCTTTCCCTTATGGTTAATGGTATAAATAACATGCATGATAAACCACCTGATTTTCCATTGGTGGATAAAAAGCTTCTAGTTTCTGTAAATTTGTACATGTGAAATTTCATGTTTGAGCCCATATAACAGATGAATCACACCGAGATGAGAAGGCTGAGACTGTTTCTCCAGGTTGTTCTTGTTCCATGGTTTGAGTCTAACCATCAGGTCAGACCCTATCTATAGGTTTGAAGAAGATCACATGAAAGATTATATATTTGGAAAAACCAAAGAATTTCTTGTATGGTGTAGAAAAGAGAGTAAAAAATGATCTTCTGTTCTAACTTCTTTTCCAAGAACAGAACGATAATTCTTGAACTAAACTCTCCCAGCAGTAGAACCTGCTGGGAATGAAAAATCCAATGTTTGGTGCCTGCATGAATTAAAAATAAGCTGCCACCACGAGAGAAAATTAAATAATTCACAACTAACTTTAGAAAAAAATAACTACAGCAGATCTAAGGATCCGAGAGTAAAATATATCAAAACGACATCAGTGTAAGTTAAACCTTGAGCCAAAAGATTTGAGCTGACATCTTCGACAATAAAAGAGCTGCTGCAACCCTGACATGTTCAACTTCGGTCCAATAAACTCCTGATTCGGTCTTATTTGGTGACAGTCCGCTACTCTGGTGTACATTGGGAGATTATTTTTAATAAGCAGGCAAAGTTCAACTGTTCAGTCAATCAGACGTTTCCAATTGTTGTGGCTGACTCTTGTCTGTAAGTCATGAAACAGCAAATCCAAATGTATCAACATCAGTATATTTTAGTTATTGTCACAACAAAAAAAGGGGGAATCATTGAAAATATGTAATGGTTTTTCAGGTTGTTTGTGTGAGCCATGCTGAAAAAATCCTCATTAGTGACTTTTAGAGTAAGGACCTCAAAATCATGCAACCGCGGCGCCAGACCAGAAGGCCCGTGAGACAAACTGTATCCGTCAGCATGTGACCTCCATGTCCCAGCATCGTCGACCGTCTGCAACCTATGATCTGATAAAAACTGAGAGTGAGCGCTAAGCATGAATGCACACTGAGAAAACTGCAATTTAAAAGGTGGAGATGCTAACGAAGTCTCAATAAAGAGAGTGTATGTGTGGTTTAGACATAACATTCACGATTTAACCACACATGCAAACAAAATGTTACTTTTTAAAATCTTTTGTCACTAGTGAGTACTGGCATACTTCAAGCCCTCCTTCAAGCAATCAGTACCAAACACAGTTCAGTGTGAATTACATGCCAACACCCAGTTAGAATCTAATCCAATTCACTGATCCCAGTGCAGGACGCAAATCCAGTTAAATCACAGTGGGTGGGATTAAACATTCAGTGCTAAGCCGTGCCTTTTAGAGCCAGGTATTCCCACACACAAAAACAGATTAGAACTCCAACACAATGGAGGAATGAAGCTCTTCAGCAACACAATCCTCCTCACATTTACTCTCCTGTCAGTCGTGTTTAACCTCGTCCTCCTCCCCTGCTGTTGGGGTTAGTAAGCTGAACTGATCATATTGATGGCACTGCTTTTTGAAATTCCTCTCATGGCCATGGTTAAAGAAAACAATTTACAACTAAGACATCGATGAGCTTGGCCCAACGCCACCGAAGCCAACGCTAAAGCTATTAGGCCATAGTTTTGAGTGTCCACTACTGCAAGGTAGAAGGTTTAGAAATAAAAATAAGAATATAAATGGGCCTTAAAAGACAGAAATGTAGATCATTTTTTCTTGTTTTTAAGACAAAAATACGACAGCACGTTCTAATTGTAACACGTACACTGCAGCCCTGTTTCACACTTACCACGCATGCTTACACATTTAACAACATGCACAAACACCCGTCGTAACAGCAAGAGAGAATGGCAATATGTCAACTGAATAAATAAAAAAACGAATCTTTGAATACACACCAGCAGTGATGCAAAGAATTACTGATTAAACAGAGACTCCGTCTGAAAAGACGAGATAAGAGAACGCAATTTGTTGTAATGACAACGCTTAGCTTCAGTGGTGGCGTTATGTACACATCTATCAGCGGAAAGACAGCTTTTTTTCCTGATCAAAGAATTTCAAAAACTGAACTGAATAAAAGCCCAGAAAGACAAAAAATAGTCAGATCTTTTGGCTTTTGATCTCTGTAAAATTGACAGATTACAAATACAGACTTTCAGAAAACACTGAACAGACCAGAGACAGAGAGTAATCCTAGAACAGAACAGAACAGAACAGAACAGGATAGAATAGAATAGAATAGAATAGAATAGAATAGAATAGAATAGAATAGAATAGAATGGAGCTGCTATCAGCTCAGACTCAGACAAGACTTTCTTAACTGTATTTTGACTCCAATTTGTTTGAAGCAAATAATTTTGTTGTTCTGGAGCAACAGGACAAAGATTCATGGCCTGCTGTTTGAAAATGTAACTAAATATTTTTCTACCTAAAGCCTTTCTTGAATTATCTTTCTTTTTTTTTCTTTTGTACATGACATAAGTTAATTATGCTCCTGAACATATAATGTGTGACACATAAATACTTTACGTGTACACATGTACAATCTCCCAATGTACACCAGCCTCTCATATACAGTACAATAACAGGCTGAATTTTGCTAAATGTAATAGTGAGGAAATGCTAAATTTCTAAGACTCGGTTCTGCAACCTTTGCAAATCAAAGAACCATAGAATAGCTAAATTAAGCTTGTTACTGGACCATTTCAAAAAAAGCTAATTTGTTTTAATTTTCAAAGACTCACCATTATATTTCTTTTCTTAGGTTTTTAAAATACAGAAAAACAAAAATTTTGCAAAAAATACGATGGACACATTTTCTTGGATGGGATCTTGATACTCATGGAAAATAAAAGAACACAATTTCTAAAATAATGACAAGAAAAATAGATCTAAAAATATTACTGGTACTTTAAGTATCCTGCTGCCGTACGGTTAATTCAGTGCAGTTATTCCATTAAAAAAGTTGAAAATGGCTAATACTTGTATTTGTCATTATATGTATATTAAAAACATTGCATGGTTCTTTATCAAAGTTATTAAGAGCTACTGTGGAAGATCCAAAGAGCTAGTTTGCATCCCTGAGGCGTAAGTTGTAGACTCCTGATCTAAAGTTTTGTTTGTCATGACGAAGCAAGATGGATTTTTGGGGATGTGATGCAAAAGATGTTTGAGCTGCAGTTTAAAAAAAACTTGAGTTTTCTCAAAAACTGAGCTTTGCTCTATAAAAATCAGCAAAAATTGATGGAAAAAGCAAATGCATGACTTGGTATTTAAAGGAGCAGCATGCAGGATATGTGCCACCTTGTGGTGGCATTGCAAACTGCAACAAACTGAAGAACTTTAGATTAATTTTCCCACAATAATCTAAATCAGGGGTCTGCAACTCTGGTTATCAATAGTCTGCAACTTTTGGATGCATCTCTGCTCAAACACACCTGAATCAAAATACTGACTTACCTCAGCAAGTTTTGACAAGACTTGTTTATTAACAATTTATTTGTTTCAGGGATGTTGGGGCTGGAATTCATCCAAAAGCTGCAGGACAGACCTACTGACCACTGATCTTAGCTTGTACTTTTTCAAATTTGATAGACATGTGTCTTATTATCAGTGCACAATTTCTGCCACTTATTTCCATCTATAAATGTACTACTCCATCTTTTCCTACAGTGAATGACAAAATCTTTTAATCGTGTGACTAAAAATAGTCACAATACAAATGAAAAAGCAGTATTTAGGTCTTTTAGTTTATTAACTGTCTTTTAGCTCAGTGTTTGCTAAAATCATTTCTAATGCTGATCTATAATTAAAGATTTTTTGCTTTGTCCTTTGCATGAGCTGAGTGTAAATTAGATCACTAATTATCACAGACATTCTTTTAATTTTAAGAGGTCCAGTTGTTTCAAGGCAGAAACAAATGTTTCCGTTTCAGTCAGTAACTGTGACTGCAACAAGCTGAAGACTTCAGGATTAACTGCAGCCATAAAATAGTCGCATAAAATCAATTCAGAATTCAAACTTATGCAAACATAACGAACCAAAAAATTGTTTTGTGTTTGAAAAATGACTTTATGGTGTAACATGTCTGAACCAGCAGCATTAATAGAATCATATTGCATAACTGCTTTGTGAACTGCTGTGAAATGGGGTTCATCACATCATCCAGGGTGCTGTGAATCACACTGAGTACCAGCCAGTTTTTCTTTTCATCATTTATCAACCATCACACCGCAGACCTTTTACAGGCTTGGGATGGCAGTGTGGGAGAATAAATGGAGGCAGAAAGAAAAAAAAAGATGGGTTTTGGCTGTCAAGTTGAAAGATAAAAAGCATTTCCCTGCAGAGACAGAAGGTGTGTTGACAAGCACAGAAAGGGGTGAACAGGCATTGAATAATAAAATGGCTGGTTAGTTGCCATCTGGTCTTGTTAGAAGAAAGCTGGATAAGGTCTGTCACAGCAAAGCCCACGTAGATAAGAAGGTGATGAGACTGAAAGCAGGAAAGATGGACAACAGTGAGAAGAGGGCAAACACACTGAAGTGATGGACAAATTGTAAAGAGTAGAGAGCTGAGAGTAAAAACAGACATCAGAGGTAAAAGGTGAGATCGGATAGAAAGACAGAGAAAGGAAGTAGCTCTCAAACAATCTTACTGACATCTGAGTTATCACAACTAACAGACTGTTTTACTACAGAGGAGAGACTTAACCATCTCTGTCCGACATGAGACGCTGTGCAATACACTGCAGGTCAGTTTCTCTCACACAATATAGTCGATATTCAGCAAGAGAACAAGCAGAGCCAGAATAATTTAATCTGTTTGTTCCTTGTGTTTTGTTTTCAGCATCATTATCTCTCATAGAATGATTTCCACTAAATTACAGCGCACAAATTATTACCTCCTTCACATCAAGCAGACAGCGAGCACCACTTGATCAGTCTCCAAGATTCTGTCACTATTCCATCCGTCCATGTGTTCAACATATTTAGACACTTGGACAATTCAAAGTCAAATTCAAGTAATCTAAATAAACAATCAAAAATAATGTCCATAGTAGTAAATACAGTGTCTGCTGAGGAATAAATTGGGAGATGTATATAAAGTATTTTTGTTTTTTTACATCTATTGAAGCTGATTTAAACAAAGCTGATTTTTATTTCTGCATCACATGCCAATCTAAAGGAAGCTGAACACATGGATATTTGCTGCCCTTTTCTGCATTATGACTCAAAGCAAGAGCCAATGTTTTTACAAATGAGATTTACTGTTGTTGAGTTTCTTTCTGTAGCAATAAGCTTCTCAAGGCAACAACAGCTGCTACTCTTTTTGATCCCACAGTAAATCAGATAAATTCACAGCTCCAAGCTGCTTAAAACCTGTGTCGCCTGCCAGGATGTGAGAAATAGCAACAAGGAGGTGCCTTAGTTTTGCACAAATATGGTGTATTTTGCAACATTTTTCAATACACTACTCAGTTAGAAAGAACCAATCAGAGCCAGGAGGAGGGTCTTAGGGTTGTCAATCACTCTCATGCTCACCCTGCTTCCCCTTGATTTCTGAGACGCTCTAGCTGGTTCACCCCAACATATCCTGCCACCCCGAATGTTAAGGCTAGTTAGCATGACCACGATGACGGCGGTTTTCCTGGAACTGAAAGTTGTTTCTCTGCCATTAGGACATTGAGCAGCATTGATTGAAGACGCTCCTTCTGGCTCTGATTGTTTTTGTCAGAGAGTCGAGCATTTCTTCAGATTTCAACTGTAGCTCAGAGACTATCTTTTCAGATTACATGTTTGATATTATCCTGGGTGACAGTTTCAACACATGGAAATGCCATATTTTTGTAAAAAATTACATAATGCAGATAAAACCTGTATTAGACTTTCGAACAAATTACAATTTTATTTGTTATTCTTGTTTTTATAGTTTGAATCCCTATTATGTTATCCTGTTGCCTTTGTGTTTCCATTCCTCATCACAGTCAGTGAGAACATGACAAACTTGATTGTTTAGTTCTTGAAAAGTGAAGTTTGCTTGTTTCTTAACTGCATCACAGTTATCTCCCTGTACACAGATTTGTGACTTATTGCTTTGGTGGGTAGAAAGAAGGCATCTCATCCCCAGTGAATCTTTTTCCGTATGAATTTTTATGCGCAGCATTTTTGCATTAAACATGTACTGCCCCCTCCCATATCGCCCGCCGCACTGTGGCACATTGACAGTAACATGACAGCATTTTGCCAAGGAGAGCAGGCACACAAAGAAAAGTGAAACACTGAGCAAACCACACACACATTCAGTTCAGATTATGTGTGCACAGATATTTAAATATGCTCACTCACATGATTAAAAAAAAGACAACCGTGTGCACAGACTTTGTTCCAATTTGCTTATCTTTCGCTCTGTCACTTCTCTGAATACAAACAAGCATATCCACTCCTGACTCAGAGCAAGATGGAGACCTCAAGCGAATATCTGATGGAAAATGAAGCTGTTGAATATTTTATTAAGCGCTTATAGGGAACACAGTAGATCTGACTGGCTGCACAAAATGACAAGTGAATCCTAAAAATCTGCCTCGCTGTATGTCATTCATCAGCCATCAGGGGAAGAGCTGCCTCGTCAGCCAGCGCTCTGAGACTCGGAATATTTACAGCTTTTGTTGCTTAAGACGACTCTTTTTGCTCTTATTTGCTCTGACAACGTGGGAATGTGTGGTTACGGTGTTTTAATAGGGAGACGGAAGCTACACTCTGGCGCCCTCTGCTGTTCACAGAACAAAAATGTGATGGAATAGCGACAGAATGGAGAGTTTATGAAAAAACTTGACATAAATTGGTTATGAATAAATACAGTAGTTTAAAAAGACAAAAACTACGAAGCACTCCTGGGGTGCTAAACATACAGGAAGAAGAATTATTAACATTGTTGAGCCAAAAAAAAAAAACAAAAAAAAACCCAAAACACCAGAATGTATTTTATCCCAGTTGGATTAAAAATTAAGAAAGAAGAAAAAAAATTATTGTAAATACAGTTAAGTATGCTTTAATATTTATACACTTATGATAACAACAACATTTATAGAACTATTTAAGCTGAACTCTCACAGTTTGTCAAAAGAAGTGTAAGTATAAGTTTACCTTCACTAAGTTTATGATCTTCTGAATCCATTTGAAGTGTTAGTGGGGATTTTTCTCAGCATACAAGTAAATATGTTCATCTGTGTTTTCTTCCCTATTTTTTTCAGTGATGAAAGACTTTCTTTTGAAATTGCATGAACACTTCTCATGTTAGATACGCTTTTTATTTTGCTTTCATTTAGTCAAAGCGACCACGAGAGGTCAGTGTTGCTCTTTTGAAAGACAAATCTTCTTGGCAAACACAAAAGCCTTTATCATTTGTTTATAAAGATACGCAGTTGGAATCACATATTTGCATCCAATGTTAAAAAAGAAAATCTTCATTTCTTTGTTTGACATTAAATGAGACTAAACATTTCCTGTTTTGGATTAAGTTATAATTACAAAACTGATAAACCTTTAAATGATTTGAAAAAGGTCAGATGATTTTAAAGATGGTAGAAACTTATCTCCACAATGTTTGAGTTCAATGGAGACATGCATGAGAATGAATTTAAGGCAACCTCTCAAACACAGTACTTGGGAAAATGTAGAGAAATCAGAAAAGACATCAGGAAAAAAAAATTGTTACATAAATTGTTCTCTTTATGTAGCAATTTTCAGATTCCTGAAAGTAATATGTTCTTCTGTTCAAACTATGATGCACAAATATAAAAAGCATGGGGTTGTCCAGTCAACCAACCACTAAGGAAGGAGAAGGGGTCCGTCTCCCTGAGATGAACATGGAGTAATATACATCAACTCCAGAACCAAAGTGAAATACATTTTTGTGTCTTTCTATTATCTTCTGAAGCTGAAATAAGTTCTGTGCCAAGACGGGCTTAAGGCCACTTAAAGAAAAGATGCCGTTATCCCAAAAGTAACTTTTTTTAAAGTTGAAAATACACTCAAGGTCAAAAAACTTGAATCTAAATCAAAGTGTTTGGCCTCAAGGAGCCTCACTGAATATGAAGAAACAAATGGAGGACCTTGAAGCTGGATAAACATTCCCAGCTGTGAAGTCTGGGATTAGCAGCATCATGATGTTGGAGTGTTTTGCTGCAGGAAGGAATGGTGCACTTCACAAAACAGAAAATGTTTAAACGTAGGCACAAATGGATCTTATAAATATGGACAATGGCCTTATGCTTGCCACAAAGGTAGTTACAAAGTTAGCTACGTGAGTTAAGGACAACAAAGTCGATATTTTGGAGGCCGTCAGTCCCAGAGAGAGGTGGTAGACACAGATTATACAGTATATCTTTTTATGTAGTGTATGCAGATCAGTTTCCTTAAGTTCAAGTCTAATGCTAGCATGTTTGATCTCGTTCGATATGACTTGATAATTCATATTTCAGGTCAAATCCAGCTAGCAGAAAATAGAAAATGTTCTTTTTCATAAACTTGTCACTTTGGTTTGAGCATTGTGAAAGGTCATGTCTCTTGTCTGGTTCTCTTGCACATGAACGACAGCCTGGGGATACATGAGTGCAGCGCACAGAGCAGGTCTTATCACACAGACAGACTGGAAGCTAAAGCAGCCGATGCAGCCTCTCTTTGAATAACAATAATATTGTGAAAAGTTCTACGATAGCAAGGAAAGATCAACAAAAAAAATTAACACAGCTTTGCAGAACCATCCATAAAAACTTTGGCTGAACAAAATCCAGTTGCTGGATAATTCTGTGGGTCTGACAAACAAAGTCACAGATGGTTTGTAGTAGTATGCTGAAATGTTTTTTTTGGAAGATGCAACCAAAGAGAACCTTCACTTTAGAAGTTTGAAAAACAAACAAGTTTTATACAAATCTGAAACTTCCTGTCATTCCTATAGCATTTGGCTAGGATCTTAAAAGATTCAGAATGGCCGGTGGATTTTTGAGTGGATTCAGTAGCGAACTTTTGTCAGGTGACCTTTTCCAGTCATCATCAGAAACATAAAATAAGACACCATTATTCACCATTTGAAAAGAAAAACAACAAAAGCCAAATGAGACCACTCTTGTGGTTAATAAATATCCTGTTTCTGGATCCAACATGATCTGAAACGAACCAAAAATAGATCCAAGCACTCATCAACAAGTTGGCTTATAGTAAATCCATATAAACAAATCAATTTGTGAATGTCTTTTTTGTGAAAAATTAAACTAAAAGTGAATTGTTTCTCCAACCCTTGTGATATGTTCCTAACAAAAAGGAACAAAGCAATAATAATAGCAATAACTATGAATACCAAAAAATGCACAATCCCTAAAACACAAATCAGTAATGTCTCTTTAAGGAGCATGTGATAGTGCGCATCAGAGTGTACCTTTTACTCTATGACCAGTGACACTAATCAGATACAGTTTCTGCCAGAGGTTTGAAGAAGACCAGATGTGGACCAACGTCTGCGTGTGTTTAGCAGCAGCAGATCTCTTGCTCCTGCAGTCCTTTTCCTTATCGTTTGAGTGGGTGTTTTACTGTCTGCGCATTCATCCCGCGTGTCTTTTCAGCACACAGTTGCACGCATATCCAGCGGGTTTGTTAAAGCTTTTTACCCTGCATGTATTTTTATTTTCAGTTTTTTTTTTTCATAAAAAAGAAGACTGTTTTAATATCTTTGTGATTCCTCTGAGGAGTAATTTGTTGTGCAACCAAAGGCTCAGCAGCGGCTTCTTCGTGACGTTATGAGTGTGTGGGACCTCGAGGGCAATTCTTCCCTCTGTGGCTGCATAGTTGAGCCATCCAAGACCATGGGAGTGAGAGAGTGCATGAACATTTAAGTATGTCAAACTGCATGTGTGTATCTGACTGACTTCTTTGATGTTTCCCACCCCTCCAGACAAAATGTCAAAAGGTTCAAAGAGTATTATCCTGCATCTGAGAGTGTGTGCAATTTTGCTTTCCACGCTTCAGAATTTTTAAACCCCAGTTTAAGATTTGAATGTTGCACAAAAACAAACCCACACTCACAGGATAACAATTAATGCACCGCAATATTAAAACTCCCTTTCTTCCTCTCGGCGTTATGTGTTTGCAGCTCCATTCCTCCAACACCCCAGCACATTTTATTACCGACATCTATCACAAGAGGACAATCACACGCGTACGCTCTCCGCTCTGTATCAACCACATCTTTCCTCTCTATTAGCTCCTCACTCCCTTCATCTCTGTCTCCTTCGCTTCAGCTCTCTGGAGAAGGCAGAGCAGAACAAGGTCGACTTCAGATGGAGGGAAATTGAGGAAAGAGTTTTATGAGCTGAAGATGAAAGATAAAGTTGACTCAACTTTAACTTCTTTGCTCGGAGACACATCAGAGTTCATTTGCATGTTTCTCTGTTACTCTGTTTTGTCTCTCATCTCATTAAAAACACTTTTTTTACACATGGACTTGTACAAAATACAACATATTTTGGCATACCTTTGTTGAGAGACCCAGTGACCAGTTTATGAAGAGTCAAGGCAAATTTGACGAGTCCCTGTTTGCAGCGTTTGGCACACCCCGTCATCCTGTCCGACCCGGGACACAGCTGGCTGAGAAGGGCCAGAGTAGGACAGGGGTCTCCAGGTGCAACACCGACAGCTGCACAGCAGCACTTTCAGATCAAAGCCCGCTCAGCTTCCCTGTGGTGCAGTTTACGAATCCAACGCTGGGGATGGAGGCAGAGGAAGTCCGCTCACCGAGCTGCCATTCCCCTTGTGAGGCTGGAGGGGAGAAAAAAGAAACTATGATCTCCTGCTGGGTTTCCCCGCATTCCCTCCCCTGCTCCTCCTTTGTCTTCTCCATCCCACCTTCCTAATGTGTCCAAATTAGAAAAATGCCCGTTCAGGAGCAAAATGTGTGGAGGGAAGAACAAAGATGAGAGAGGCAGGGTAAAAAAAAATCGTTTCAGTTTGAAGTATAAAAAATGTTCTTACTGTCGAAGTTCCTGCAAAAACTTCCTCTTATTCTGCAGCCAGCCGGTTGGAACAAAGTAATGAAGCAATTTTCTGAACTCTTCGTGATTTGCACTCTCCTCTTCCTGCTGCTCCTCCTCCTTCCTTCCCTCCTGCTCATCAAATTCACTTTTTATTTAAGAGGGAAGCAATCCACTTTCAGCACCAGTGACGATGGACAGCTCCCACACTCAGCTTGATCTCCATGGGCAGATACACACACACTGAGGCTAAACACTCCTACTACCATCTTATTAATCCAAACGCCCACTTTGTTCATCAGTTATTAGAAAAGCGGTTGCAATCAAAAGATATTGCAGATGTTAAATATTATTTTCTTTTTTGTATGATTTCAATAAGTTGAGGTAAAACATAATTAAGCAATATTAAATTATTTTGTTTTCTTTTATATGAGTTTAATATGTAGATATAAAATTGAATTCAAAGTTCTTTTTAAAAAGGTCAAAATCGTTATTTCTTTTAAAAGGGGCAGTATTATGTGTTTTCCAGCCACTTCGTGTCATTTTATAGCACAATCAAGTAATTATGTCACCTTCAGTTGTCATAAAAATGCTGTATATGTTAATCATGACATTAACTTAAAAGAACAGCATCACATCAACATTTCTCCATCAAACATTTGTCGGGGTACAGAACTGATAAATAATTCATATGACAAGCTCAGCAGACGTGCAGTTCCACCAGGTGTATGCTAATTGCTGCTGCTAGTCTGAAGGAGCAGAGTGGGGCAGTCACGGGGGAGGTGTGGTCTGTAATGTGGAAGCTCCTCTTGGAAACTGCAGCTCTGAGGAGAAGCTGCGGGTGCAATGTGGGGCTTGGTTCACCAAAGCTTTTAAAAAACTGAATTAATTCTTTAAGTTAAGACTTAAACATAAAAATAGTTCTAAAAATCTGGTGTCTTAATACTAAAATTAGCCAACAACCGTATTGAATTTATGCAATAGTGTTAAGTTTAAGGTACCGTCAAAAATATTCGTGCCCTTTAATCTTTTCCACTTTACATCACCTTAAATCCACAAACTTCTGAATGGATTTTATTGAGATTTTATGTGACGGTGTATAATTGTGTAGAGAGCGACGCATGGTTTTCAGCAAATTTGAAAATCTGGAAGGTGTGCCATGCATTTGTATTTAGATCACATGAATTAATACTTTGATTCACACCACAGTTATGCGAGCATTTTGAGATAGGTCTTTACCACCATTGCACATCGCTGAAATATTTAACCGTACTTCCTTTCAAAATAGCTCACGTTCAGCTCAGTTGGTCAGAACGCATCAGTGAACATCAGACTAAATCAATAGATTCTCGTCTCAGTCCTTTAAGAGCCTCAAAAGACGTTCTTCCCATTTTGTACTGAGATTAGCTTTACTTATCATCCTGTCAACTCTCACCAGTTTCCCTTTCATGCCTTCCCACAGCATGATGCTTCCACCAGCATGTCTCATTGTAAGGCTGGTGTGTTAAAAAGGTCTTAATGTGGCTTTATTTCAACATTGTTTTTTGTTTTTTTTTATCATCCTCTCTTCCCTAAAGTCCAGGTGTGTCGTCTCACAAATATTAATTGATGTTTTAAAGAATTTCTGATCAATCTAAATACATACAATTTTCAACCAGTCTAGACACATTATGACAAACCTCAAAATATTCCTCAACAGAACTCATGGATCCACTTTTCTTCCGCCTGTCAGAGAGTGTGTTTGACCTTTATCAGGCCTCTGATAACTCCAGGATTTACACTGTGCCATCTTCATCATGTTCATCTGAAAGTGGCACATAACTCAAGAGAGATGAAGGCTAAAACAAAGAAGATATTATGGGAAAAAAGACAGGGTGCTCGTGAGGGAGAAGAAAGAGGATGTACTGAGATAATCGTATAATATTTTACCTAGGCTATATTTAGTTGTGAATCATGTTTGGCTCCTGGACCAACAGCTCTAATGAAAAATGTGGAAAGAAATAGCACAATAATGGGAAAGTTAAAATATGGATAAATGAAGAAACAGATGAGAAGAGACACAACGTGAGGGAGAGAGAAAACGAGAAAGAGAGGCAAACAGTGTAACAATAAGCATGCAAATGGAAAGCATAAAAACAGAAGAAACAGGGAGAACTGATGGTTGACAAAGGAAATGAGATAGAGAATTTGCCAAGAGGCGGAGGAAAATGAGGAGGGACATGCAGCTGAACAGAGGTGGGGTGTAAAACTCTGTGTTTCACATCTCAGGGTTATTTGCGATCAGAAGTGGAGGGTTCAACAGGAATGGGAATCAATACTTTCTCAGGAGTGTCCTGGTTCACACGTCCTGGAAGCATCTGCAGTGGTAGGAAAGAAAAGCATGACGAAGTCAAATGAACAGAAAATATTTTTAAAAACAAGCACACCTCTTCTGTTTTGGCTATCAAGCATGTAGGAGATTACAGTGCGTGGGAATTTGCATAAACATGCTTCTCGATTACCGCCCCCATTGTTTGTGATTAATGAGATTATGCTTGCTTTTGCAGGCACATTCAAGGATGTAATAGCAACTAATTGCTTGTCTTTTTCCACAAATTAAAAGTTGCTCTGCTTGATGTGTGTTTCAGCATGTGCTTAGTCGAGAGTGGATATAGATACAGAAAATGGAAGATGGAAATGTGGAGAAAATTGGAAGGAAACAACAGCGGAAGAGAGATGAGACAAAAGAGTTTTCAAGAGATCAAATTTCGCAATGCAACAGCAGTAATGAAGCCCAGAAAAAAAGGGAAAACTGAAAGAAATGGGTTATGGGGTAAAATAAAATTCATAGCAGAAAGAAGGTCTTCAAAGAAGTGTATAAAGGAACATAAGCAAATGGCAAAATGTGCAATTATGTAAAAGGAAAAAAAAAAGGTAAAGAAGGGAAAAAAAGATAGATGATGTTGACAAGAGAAAGAAGAAAGAGGTAGGCAGAAAAATGAGCAGGACAAAAAGAGAAGAGATTGCTTTGAATGCTGTCAGAATTGAATCAGAGGCGGCCAGCTGTAAGCTCTGATAGTGCTTTGCCTCTAAATATATCATCTCTGAGATGGACTGATAGAACCAGCGGGCGGAAACACGACGAGAGGAAAGGTTTCACAAACACAAAATACTGCACATGTATACAAACTGAATCATTTCCCTTCAGCTCATCATTTTCAGCAGCATTTGTGAACCTTGGCAGTAAAGACGCCTGCAGGTTCTCCCAGCAGGGACGATATCTGCCACACTACTGCTGCATGACAACGCAACAAAACATAACCACCTTCCAGCATCAAAGACACATCTGCCCAGACACAAGAGCAGCAGAAACCCACTTATTATAGAGCTGATCTCTGGGTGTGAGCAGCCCACGCTCCAAACCCCCCATCTCCACTCGTTGACCCCCCGACTGTTCAGGCGTCAGCGAGAGTGACGGAGTGACAGCGTCGCCTTGGGGTGAAATTACTCCATCCCTCTTCTTCTCTTTCTCATTCACATCTCGTTTTCAAGAAAGCCCCCCGTTAACCTTGCTGGTGGCGACTGTCTGTATCACACACACACACGCACGTTCCTGAAAGTTGGAGATATATCCCCTGCAGGGCTGATACACTCTCAGATACACACAGAGGAAGATGTAGCAAAAGGGACCTTCTGCAATAATCAGAGTCAGACTTTTACGGCATCTTATAAATCTATTATTACCCCTTCAACTTTTTTTATATTTTGTCAGACTGCAAGCACAAAGTTCAGTGTTTGTTTTTTTTGTGCGATTTATTATCATAAACCAACTGTAAAAAGGAAGATAAAGGTTTTTATACATTTTTAAAAAAACAAAAACCTGAAAAGTGTGGCACATATTTGTTTTCAGCCCCTTTCTACTGATATTTTGCAACCACTCGCTCTCAAACATGATTACTTAAGAAGAGTCCGTGTGTTTAAATACAAAATGAAAGAAGCGTGGAAGGTGTCCAATTTAAAGTTTAGGGGACACAGCAGTCATTTAAGAAACAATGTTGTGGTCAGAATAGATGAAAATTTTACTTTTTGGTCACATGCGAAACACAACATCACCATGGACAGATAATCTCCATTGTGAAACATGGCAGTGGTCCAGATGCCTATTTTTGTGTGGACTGGGAAAGGGATCAAAGTTGAGGGGAAGATGGATGGAGCAACCCTGGAAGAAAACCTGTTAATGACATAAGATTGTACGTCAATTCACGTCAAAAGGGTCCAGTCAACCCTGAACCCTTTTCTCACTCGAGAATCTGTGGAAAGATTTATAAATTGATGTTCACGGGCGACATGTCAGAATTTTATAAAGTTAAATATTATGCTGAAAACCTTTTATTCTTCTTCTTCCCATTCTTCCTATAGGTTTGTGGTTGAAAGATGTCAAAATATGAAAAGCTGTCAGGAATATGAATAAGTCCGTAGCTAATACAGTGATCCCATACTAGTTTTCTGCAGGCATATGAAACATTTTGAAATCCTGAACTACAGTTGATTTGTAATTATTATACAATGTAATGCATGTATTTTAAAATAGTAGAGAAAAACCACCACCAGCTAAGCTTTTAACTACAAATTTTCACACACATACATCCTTTAACCTGCTATGTTTTACAGTAAATGCATACAAAATCTGTAGAAGCTTGTTTTATTATTCAAAGAGAAAAAGTGTTCTGAATTAATTAGAATAAAGCACTGTAAATGAGATAGATATTGTAGTGTTTTCCCCCTTCACTGTGGTGTACCTTTTCTATAAATAACCAATTAAAATACTTTTCATACTGCAACTGAAATTATCAGCAGGACTAACATTTTGAGACATTCTTTGTAAAGTTAATTTACTATGCAGTCGTCTTGAATCCGTAAATTATACACCTACAGAATAGAACACACACACATACACTTCTCTGCCTGTAGGCCCATTCTTTCTACTGAGCTCCAGCAATAACGATCTCAGAGGAGCTCTCAAAGCTGCCGAGCACAGCAGGTGATTAATAAGCTCCTTTTTGCTGTTTGTGCTTCTTATTCTTTCACACTCAGTTTTAGGTATTGTGGCTCGTTGAATTAAGATACAGCCACTCCAACGTTCTAAGCAAATTAAATGTTTTTTGATGCATCAGCCATTGAAATAAATCTCCTGTTAATAATACCTGTCAGATTTGACATAACCTTACAAGTAAGCGCCTCATTCCTGCCATCTAGTGTTTATTAGGAGCAGTTTTCATATTTAACAGCATTAAGAATTTCAAAATTAGAGAGATAAAGGAAATATGTATGCTTACTCTCACTGGACTATGATAAAGCTAAAAAAAAAAGCTTTGTTTGAAAAACTGAGAAATATTTTACTTCAATAATTATGTATTTATTTGTGAATAGTAGCTTTTGTGGTACATAAACAGGCACACAAACACCCGGATAGTTAATATCTTATAAATGTTTATTCTTGGTACAGTATGAATGAATCTGTGGGAACTCAACATCAGTAACTAATAGAAAAATACCTTTGCCGCACCAAGTTCACTTCACACACACACACACTTGTAGCCTGTAGCAAAACAGTATACTGTGTTGTGAACATTTATTTAAAAAAAGAACAAAACTGAGTGCAAACATTAAGCTTGAAGTGCCATCCATACAAAAAGATATACAGTGTGAGGTACAGTATACTGTCATATGTTTTGATAATATTCTCTACAAAAAATATCAGTGATTTTCTAATTTTTAAACTTTCTTTTTAAAGATCTAAGCAATTTCCTGTGTGCAAATGTTTATATTTTTATATATCCGGTGGTTTTGTTCACTCCAAAGAGTAAACAAGTCTTTGGAGTGAATCGTCGTTGAAATATATTTGGCTTCATGTATAAAAATCAAGTAGTATGACCATCACGTCTGATTTTCAGTCCAAAGGTCTTTAATGTCCCTTTAGCTGGATGTTCAGCTTCAGAGTCCAGAGGCATCAGCGGAGCTCTTGAATGAAGCATAAGGTCCATACAGCATAAAGGATGCAGACATCACTCCACATATCCATGAACAAAGTCAGTAATGCATTTTTACTTTGACAACACTTGGTTGGGTTTTAGAACATGTTTTGTTGGCAGTCACAGGGGACTTTCATGTTGTCACAACACCTTTTCTAAAAGGTTCTGCAGGTCTTACTCCAACATGAAAGGCGCAGGTTCTATTTTTATCATTTACAGAAAATTACCTTTGATTGCAGTGGCAGAAAGCTCACAGAGCTTCTTTTCACATCTTCATGTAACGGCTTTGAGGTCTAGCCTTCGGCTTCAGGTTGCCGTTTGCTTACCGACAGGTAAAAACAGTGCTGGATGTCTTTCCTCTGATTGGTTGGCTGGATTCTCCCAACAGTGCCATTGTTCCAGCAGAGCTAACTTAACTGAGGTCAAAGGCTGGATGCTCCCACAGAGGGCTGCAGCTACAGATGGCTGTGAACTGAAGGGTAAACACACACATGCAAACAGGACACACAGGACAAAAGATGGTTTAAAGTTGGTTTACAACTTTAAAGTGACTGCTTTTACTGTTACAGAGAAAAAATAATAATAATTACATCTACTCAGACTAGACTTATAGTATTCTTTAAAAATATCCACACCCCTTTTAATCATTTTATTGGGATTTATGTGACAGATCAACACAGAGTTCAGATCATCATGGAAACAGAATGTGTCTTTTTTTTATTCTTCGCAGATAAAAACCTGAAAAGTGTGGCCTGCATCACGCTGCCACCACCATTATGTCTTTTCCATCAGTGTCTTTTTGGCTCAGTTTGACCCAGAAGTATGTGTGTTTTAAGCTTGACGCGGCTTAACCCTAGCCGAGTACATACTATACAGTAGCTGGTACCAGTAATGGAGGCTCATGTTTCTCTGTGGGACGGTGTGTTCACAGGGTGTTAAGTGTTAGTTTCGAGCTACACATTGCGTAGTAAATTAAATATGCAGAAACAAACTACCTGTGCACTGAAAGCCTCTATAAAGAATTTGCTGCATTTCATCTGATACACAAAGACAGAAAACACATTTGAGATGGTTAACCAAACAAAAACACAAATCTAACCTGCTGTTCTGTCCCACTGACAGGTTACTATTCTCTGTTTGAGCTGAAATAAAGGGTGTGGACGCTGTCAGAGTGGAGTCCATTAGAGCCCAGAGTTTGAACACCAATGTGGACAGGTTCACTCAAGTTGATGTTCTCCAGGATACACTAAAATAAAATAAAAAATGCATAGTATACATGAGTACTTATTTTAGGTAAATAAAATTCAGCATGATTCATCTGTAAAGTGTTAAGAGAGCTTGTACCTTGGTACACGCTGAGCTCAGGACAGATTTGTGGAATTCCTTGTTTACAAACACCTGAGGGATGAAAATGAAATGCTGTATTTGTTCGAGACACGTGGCAAACATCCCAAGGTCGTAAATGAAAAGAACACATGCAAATCTAAAGAGCATATTTTTTCTACCCACCCTGTAGCCATACACAAAAGTGTCATTGCTGCAGCCGAGCTCGTCAAGAGGAGGCCTCTCCCAGCCAATCAAAAGGCTGCTCTGTCCCACTGTTTTAATAACCTCAACAGAGCGAACCTCCGCTGGAGCTTCTAAAGAAAGTTAGACAAACAAAATTTTATCCATTTACACTCAGTTTTCTTTACTTCTTTCAGTGTAGAAGGAGGAGCCGTTTTCATATCTCAAATTCTAACCACAACAAACGAAACAACACAGTACATTCAGACAGAGCTAATAGGCCCAAATGATACATTAAAATGTAATAATTGTATACAGCAGAGTGCAGTGCAGGCAGCAAAATGGGGAACACTAAACAAGAATGTGCACTGGAGTGTGCTGCAATGTTTTCATTAATTTAAAAGACAGGAACAGAGAAAAGGACATATTTGCAGAGAATCTAATATCACAAGAATAGGAGAAGAAAAACCAATACGGTGCCGTAATGTAGTGCACCATCTTTCTCAACACTACAATAGTTGCTCAAGTCCTCATCTTCTTGAATTTTTGTCTCTCACTTTAAAACTTATGAGTAGCTGAAGTTGTGTAAGAGTGTTCAAGATTTTTATTGCTGGAAAGTAATAAAAAAATAGCCACCTGAAAGCATCATATGTGTTTATATCTGTCTCAAAAATCATGTAAATTTCAATCAAAACACAGCAAATGTAATATGAAATAGGTTTCTGGAAGTGATAAATCAGAGAAGATTCAGCTTTTCAGACAGCATTCACTGACCTTTTTTTTTTTCACACAGAAAAAGAAAGTCCAGACATCTTGAGTTTTCACCTTACCTGGTCTGGGTCTTGAAGCATTTTCCAATGCAGCAGTGGAATGCGTAGCAGCCTTGTGGGATTTCACAGGAGAGAAACGAGAAGTCTGACTGCAGGATGTATTGACTGGATCTGTTTGTGTAATGTCAGATAAATCAAGCATGGGGAAGAATTTCTTTTCTATCTGTTTTGTGTGTGTGGATAACTTGGTGCCATCACTAGAGACGGAGCTGTCTTTTCTGTGAGTCGCAGACTTCAGAAAAAAATCAGGACATATTAAAAATTCTTGTCTTTTAGATCCGTCAGCTTTAAGGTGCCAGGAAGTGAACATGCTTGGACTTAATTTGGCATTAGTAGACCGAGATGTGACTGCATTAAAAAGTGTTGGTGATTTCTTAGAAGTGTCAGAATTAGTAGCTACGTCTGGGGTGTATTTAGTGTGGAAACAAAATTGTGAGACTGGCAGAGAGTCACATTTAACACTGAAAGGAAAATGTCTTGTTAGTTTGGGTGAGTTTAGGTCTGCAGGTGCTGAAGATGAGAGATTTCTCTGTGGATGCTTTCCTCGTCCTCTGCTCTCTGGTGCCTTTAAAAGAAGACACCCAGAAACATGAATCATCTTAACCTCTTACTTTAATTTGTGTTAAAATATCTTTTAGAATACTTAAAGGATTTCTTAAAAGTCTGTAATCCTGTTAAACATTTACGCCTCAGGTTACCTGAAAGCTGTCCATCAGTGTCTTCTGCAGTTCTTCTTGCAGGTTGAGAATCTTCTCAGGACTGCTGAGTCTCTTGTTGGGACTGACCCTTGTGCTTGAGGACGCCGAAGGAGTTCCATGCAAGTGTATCCCCACCTCAGCTGTATCTGAGGAGTGCTTGTCTTTTACCTCCAAATCAAGGAAGTCAATTTTCTCTGGTCGAATGGTTGCTTTGAGTGATGCGGTGACAGGAGACGGCTGAGCAGGGGTTGATAAAAATTTACTGTTTGTTATTTATAAACAAGAACACAACTTACAAACAGAAAATGCATACATTCTCATTACAGGCATGAGATGAGTTCATGACTAGATGATCTGGCGCTTCAAATCTAGCAATCACTGGTTTTAACTACTTAGGAGCAGTAAAACTAAATTTAAGTATAACTTGAACGTCCTGCAAATTGAACAAAAAGTATCAGATCAAAATTCTGGTATCCTTCAAGTTAAATGTTTGCATAATTTAGCTGCTTTTTTTAGTGTTTGGATTAATCTTCAACTCTTTGAATCAAATATATGTAATCAAAATTATCAACCCATTTTTTCCACTTTGTTTATTTAACCAGCTGCTGTGGAAGAACAAAACC
This sequence comes from Girardinus metallicus, assembly GCA_903067095.1. Classification (NCBI taxonomy): domain Eukaryota; kingdom Metazoa; phylum Chordata; class Actinopteri; order Cyprinodontiformes; family Poeciliidae; genus Girardinus; species Girardinus metallicus. The sequence goes on from CAEGAE010047777.1 coordinate 55,209, forward strand.
ATTGTTATAGTTTAGCTATATTATGCATTATTATTTGTAAACTACAGCGATGGGTTGCTTTATAAAACATGTTTTAAAAATGTTTATATTTCCTCACCTCGGGGCTGTTTGTGGAGATGATCTCCTTTAATGGGACAACAGGGGACACCCTAATACTTGAAGGAGACGCTGACCCAGGGCGGGTTTCCTTTAGTGTTTCTGCAGCTGCAGGTGCAACTTTCCAGCAGTCCTGGGGATTTGCTGAAGTCTCACTGGCAAATATCAAAGAGTGTTTTTCACTTTCACCAAGCTGAACTCCAGATTCAGCTGAGACTTTATTTTGATGCGTAATCAAACAGTTTGATACAACTGGGCAGGTTGGATCAGGCAGGATTCCCTTGTTGCAGCCTTGAAATGCTGAAAAAAAATGTTGCGTGAAATCACTACAGTGCTCTCTGCGTTGAATTTTGCTATCTGGTGAGAACGCAGCAGCGTAATCCTGCAGAGCAGCATCACTGAGCAGATGCTCAGCCTGCTGCGTCAGCCTGGGCTCCAGACTGCCGTCTCTGTGCATGGACTTCATCATCTCAGCTAACAAGATGTTTCTTTCCTGACACTTCACCACCAGGCAAGACAGCTTGGCCTAATATTGGAAAAAAAAGTTTGTAAGCAAAAATCATCCACAAAGAGCTGCTCAGCAGCAAAAACAAATCAAAACAACAATTCAGGTTAAAAATTATTTTGTTTCTTCACCTTTAAGGGAGCTACATCCAGATCAGTTTGGCTTTTTCTTTTAAGAAGTTCATCATACTGCAAATAAAATCACACATATTTAATACTCCAAAAAAAAAAAAAATGAAGGCAGAATCTCAGAAAAGCTGCTGACTGGTTACCCACCTTAGCTCTGATGTCATTGTAGCGTGCTCTGAGGGAGACGAGTGCAGCGGTCTGATCGTCCCTCCTGCCCCGTCCTCGTTTCAGAGCGATGTACTCTGAATTCAGCTCCTCCAGAGCCACGGTCTGTGGAGGGTTACACACATATTTCACATCAAGGACAAATTAATGAGGCTACTTTAAACAGCAGAAGAACAATGATGGTGATTAAATGGAAAATGTCATCATCACCTTGTTCTATGTCTGTAAAACATCCGTTTATCAGCCTTAAGTCATTGCCGCATGGTTGTTACTTAAATGAATGTCCTCGATGGTTAATACCGAGTCATAAAGAAAAATAAACAAGCCGTGCCTTAGCTTTGAGCTGAGCAGAAAGGATGTGATGGTGCTCGTCTGTTTGTGCCTTCAGAGACAAAGCATCAGTCTTCTCTCTGGACAGGACCATCAGTTTATCCTGCAGCTCCTTCACCTGCACAAGCCACAGCCACTAGTCAGACCCAACGCATATATGCTCTGTTTACAAAGTAGGAGCAGAAACTGTCTAACGACAACAAAAAGCTGCCAAACTATCTCCACAAAACAGTTCCATTTGAATCTTGTGATGCCGTAGCCTTTGAAAACAGGAAAAAAGGTTTCTAGAAAAAAAGAGTTATTTGTTTTATATAAAATAGCAGAAATATAACCTTTGAAATGAAGATAGTAGAGTCGGCAAAAGCATAAGATAAGAGAGAGAAATAAGTGGCTTGTTGAGATATTTTACCGGGTTCAGTGATATTACACGGGGAGTGTTGAGTTAACTGGATCATTGTATACCTGGTGTAATGAATTAGTGGCTTGCTTTAAAAGATACCATAAACTGATTAATTTTGGGCATCAAAGAGAGTTTTTGATCAAAGCAGGAGTTTGGGTTTTAGTCTTCTTGGTCTTCTTAGAAGTCTAAGAAAAGCAAGAGAAGCACAGAGGAGGTTTCTTTTTCTTTTGCCGTTGAGTGTAACTTTTAGACGAAGTAGAAAGAGCATCATGAATTCTTTGAAATACATAAAGTCCAGTAAAAACTGATCTTAGCTCAGGAAACATTCTTGGAAAATCTGAATATCTAAGAAGATTTCTGGATTTTACAAATTATCAGCAAACCAATTAAGCAATGTTGACCACAAAACTTTGCATAAAACATCCAGAATAGGATTAACAACATGTAGAAGGACAAGAGTTTTTTATTTTTATATAATTATATAAGAAGTTTAATATTGGTGGGTATATGTAATTAGGAGTCATTTGGGACAGTCACCAAAAAGCTGGTGATTTCTGCATGAAGTTTTATCTGTGATTCTTAACGTAGAGCCCCATTTACACAAAGGATGTGAAATAATTATATTAACATCACAACAACATATTAATGAAAAGATGTTAAAATATATTTAATGAAGTACCTGCAGTGTAAGGGTTTCATTTTCCTTCATGATGTCTTCCCTCTGACTGGCTGATTCTGTCAGTCTCATCATCTGATCAGCTGACTTTTTTTCTACTGCGTCACGCCTGGCTTCTGACTGGGACAGCTCAGTACGCAGCTTCCTTATCTTCATGTATAAGAAAGACAATAATGATCATTTACGTACAAGTAATATAAAGTCATAGTTGCTTGTACTCACCTCTGCATGATTCTTTTCCACTTCTTCTCTTGACTTCTTTAATTCATCTCCCAAAGCTTCAATTTCCCTCATCAGGTCACTTTCATTCTGTCATTCATCAAAATCATATTGAGTTAAACATAGTATGGTGTACTGCAGCACTAGTAGGGTATAAACTTAAAACATAAGACTTTAATTTAATCAATATGTCAATTAAATTACTCTAAGTACCTTCACAGACTTTCCTCTGTTGTTACTGGTCTCACATCCAGGATCATCATCTCCTTTCCCTGTCCTCTTTGTTGTATCATCACTTCTTAGATTTAATTCATGATTGGTCTTCTCAGCTTGCATTTGAAGGCTGCACCTGTCCTCTTGTAAACTCTGGATTATTTGCTTTATGTTTCTTTGCTCTTCCTTTAAACAGATGGTTGATTGCTCGACTTTTTCCTTTTCTTCTTTCAAACTGCTGACAGAAGTTATTAGCTGATCACGCTCCTCTTTTAAAGTGCGAGTTAGTTCCTTCTGGTCTCTCTGTTCTGTGAGACTCTTAAGGGACTCTGTTATTTTGTCTCGCTGTTCATTCAAATGAAGAACAGTTTGGCTTAGCAGCTCGCTTTCTGTCTGTAAACTCTGCAGAGACTTCATGGTCCGATCCCTCTCTTCTTCACCACTTGAAATAGATTCTTTTATCACATCTTTATGTCTTTGAAGAGCAGATAATGACAGATTTAGTTCCTCTTTCTCTTCTTTAAGGCCACTGTTGGACCTCGTGTACTGATCTTTTTCATCCTTCAGACTGCAGACAACCCTGCTCAGCTGCTCTTTCTCTTGTTTAAGTCCATGTAGAGACTGAAAGATGCAATCTTTCTGCTCCTTCAGCGCCCATACTGAGCGAGTTAGCTGCTGTTTTTCTTCCGTTTGTCTTTGGAGTGACAGAGTGACTTCTTTCTGCTCTTCTCGTAGAGAACTGATGTTGGCTGTCAGCTCTTTTTGTTCTGTTTTGAGGCTCTGGATTGAGTTGTTGAGTTGGGCTACTTCATCTGTCAAAGAACTAGCATGCAGGCTGTTCTGTGAGTGGTTTTGTAATGAGTCACACTGAACGCTTTGCTGACAGCCAGGCGAGGAGGCTGTGGTCAAACTGTCAGTTTCTTGACTGAAACTGAACTGTGTTTCTTTATCTTCTTTAAGCACATTTTCTACTAAACTGTCCACACGTTCTTTTTGTTTTTTCTGTTGGAGGCATCCCGGTATTTCAACGTGGTGTTCATTTTGCCACAGAGATCTGCAGTGCTGCTTAACCTGTGGTTTCTCTTTGCTCTCTTCGAATTTTTGCCGAAGCTCCATAATGGTATTCAGATCGTCCTCAGTCTTCCTGGTGAGTTCTGAGATCAAACTGACTTGTTCTTGATTCTCCTGCTCCAACCTCACACCATCCTCCTCCAGCCGACAAATACACTCCCTCAGGTGTGTTTGCTCCGTTTTCATCTCCTCTTCTCTGAGTTCAATGTGAGCCTGCAGCTCTTGGATCCTATCTGCCAAGGCCCGGTTTTCCTGATTCAGGGCTTGGATGAGCTCACGTTGTGCAAGGTCAAGAACTGCATCATCTCCGGCAGAATTTAATGGAAGAGGATGATCTACATCACAGGTGGCAGGTGTGATAGTCTACAAAGCACAACAATAAAAAGATACAATCTGAATACAAATAAAATGGAAGTGAGAGTTGGTCTTGAAAACATTTTAGAGAAAAATAAAAACATAAAATACCCTTTCTTCTGATGACAAATAAGCTTTTGCACTCTGTTGTTTTTCAGTCTCTCTCCTCAGTTGTAGCTTTATTTCAGCATTCTCCTGAGTCATCGCCTGCAGCTCTGCTTTTATGTGCCCAAGTTCATCCTCCAGGTGGTCACGATCTTCTTTAAGAGCTTTCGAATTGTCTCCAAACCCCAAGCTGTGGAAAGCTGCACTCAGGGCATCGGATTCTGCACTGGGAATTTCCTCCACATTTCCCAGTTTAGGTTCAATTATGAACTCAGTGGAAAAGGAAAGGGACTGGAAACCTGGGATGGGTTTGGAACCAATTTGGGGAAAATGGTTGAGAGGATTTAGTTTTGTGGTTCTCGTAGATGGTGGAAAATAATCCTTTGGGTTGTTTCGTGTGTGCTCTGCTGCACCCTTATGGTCAATGCGTTGAACTGCAGACAGATGTGGCACAGGAACTGCATGTGACTGCACCTACAAATTATTAAAAAAAGTAGGAAATGTTAAATAGATGCTAACACTTAGGATTCTCTTTAAATGATTCATGCATGCACAACACTTTTGAGCCAGTTACCAACTGCAAAATATTGACCAATGTATATTCATAAAATACAGTACTGTAATGTATAAAATTCAGTCAATGTAAAATCTATCTATAAATCATAAGAGATGCTCCATTTAACGGGGCATTTTTACCCTGAATGACTCAAACACTAAAAAATGTTTTTTTGATTTCTTCCCCCTATTCAACAAGTGATGAAAAACCTACAATTAACATCTACAAATACATTTACCAAGAGAAAGTACTTTGATGGACAGTTTAGGACAGATGCTTTGATGCATAAAAAAATATAATCTTGTATATAATCTTGCAGTTGATTAATTTTTTCTTGTTTTCAGAATTATCTGAAGCACATTTCTTGTAAGAATTTGTTTTGCAGGAAAAAATGTGAATAAAATATATGTGGTCAACACTAAGGTGATATTTTGTTCAAGTGAACCAGCTGAATAGGTTTTGCCAGATGATTTTCTAAGTGTAGATCAGAAACATAATGATTTACAACCTTCTGAAACATTCACAGTTAAGCAAAAATAACCACTATCTCTAAATATGTACTTTGGCTTAATTTGATTTAATTTTTTTTAGATTTATAGGATGAGCAGTTAGCCATTCTAGTGAAACAGAGCATTATTTTCTATAGGAAGACTGCAGCTGTCCAGTGCCAGGTAGTTCATCAACTTGTGGAAAGTTTTATGCTCTCATGTCACTCATTTTAACCTAAAAAGCTCACTAATTTGAGGTTCCTCTGTACATTACATCAGAGATGGTGCTCATTTGAAGCAGTTTTTAGATTATTATGAGCACTCTTTTGTCTCTTACTATCTATATTTTCTCAGTTTGATTATAAACAATATTTTGATTTCAACAAAATAACACGAAGTTCTGGATGCGATGATAAGGTTAGTTGCTGCTTACGCACCTCTCCTACTAGGCTTCCTGTTGAAGATTGTCCAAGTGACATCCCCGATGACAGAGGGCTGTCCAGCGTTTTCGGACAGCAGCGTGGCAAGTCTACTACAGGAATGGTACATGTTGCCTCAGGTTTTAGAGATGACAGCGGAGGTGTGGAATTAGCTGCATCCATGACAATCTCCTGAAGACTCTGGTTCTCCTTTCTCAGGTCTTCCACCTCCTCCATCATGGAGCTCTCTGAATGTCTTAGTTGATGCAGCTCTGCCTTCATCTCCTCCACTGTGCAGCCCAGGAAGTGGCTGTTCTCCTGGGCCTCCTGCAGCTCCTCCAACAGTTTCCTCCGCTCAGTCATCCCGTCCTCCTCTCTCTCCAGCAGTACCTTGAGATCCTCCTGCAGGCTGATAATGAAGCTTTGCAGTCTGGCCTCCTTTGAAGTTTGTTTTGTTTCCTTGTCTTGTCCTCCCTCTATGACTGAGTCTGTCTTACTCTCATCAACCTTTGTCCTTTCTTTACTCAACGGTCTCACATTTGGCTGCCACCGTTTCTTCCTCTCTTCCTTGTTTTCCTCCTCTCCTTCCCCCTCTCCTCTCATAGACGGTAACTTGTCTAGTTCATTCATGGGTTTTACAGTCCCAGCTGTGATTCTGACAGCTGTGATTGTTGCCATTCCTGTAGCGCAGCTAACAGTCACATCCAGTAACTGCTTTTCTAAACTGTAGATGCGATTCTGCAAACTCTGCTCTCTATCTCGGGCCAGGTTGAGCTTCTGCTGGAGCTTGATTTTAAAGCTCTCAAAATACTGAGCCTGACGACTCATCTCCTCGTCTTTGGCCTTCAGCTGCCTCTGGCAGCGCTGCAGCTTCTCCCTCCAAGCATGCTCCTCTCTCTCCTTTTCTTGACTCTGAGGAGGAACAGAGAGAGATGAACAAAATATCAAAGCAAAGTTCATCTTCGCATATTTAGTGAAAGATTAACTTTTTGCAAGTTGCGGCTTTCAGATGTTACTTTGCTAGTCATCACAAGCAAATGTTATTACATTTTTCATGTTTTTAATCTGTTTTCACTGAAAAGCTTAACAATTGTTTATACTCAAAATATTTTTGTAACATGCGTGTGCTCATAATAACGTTCTTTCCATTGCCATGTTTTTAAAAACGTTTGTGTAAATTGTTTCAAAATATTTTAGTATTAATTGGATCATGACTCCATATGCATTTATAGGTGCAACATGGCAACATAAATTCCTATATGATGACATGAACTTGCAGTATTTGTGCTGATAACATTACTCTGATACAGTTCCACTTTGAACAACTGCAAAAAAAGAAGAACATTTGAAGACTGAACAGCTCACATGAATGTCCAGTGTGATTTTTCTGCATTTAATGTTGGAGAATTTCAGATTTACATAAAATACACCAGCTCTACTGGAACATTGATCATAAAAATACATTGCTCAAAAAGAAAGAAAAGAAAAAGAAAAAATCAAAAGACAGTGTTCTGGTTCTCTTCCCCGATCTGGATCTGGTTGTTACTGAGCTCGTGGACAGTGTAAGTTGTGAACTGGCAGCATTGGATGGATATACCAGACATGTTTTATTGGATTTGGATCAGACAAGCATGTTCAGGATCAGTAATATCCCTCCGTACTCCATGAAATGACTGCTTACTCTCATTAAAAGAGGTTGAGCATCAACATAAATCTAGAGGAATCCAGGACCCCAGCATAAGGTCTGACAATGGGTCAAAGGCTCTCATCCTTTCGTCTGAAGTCAGATACTGTTGCCTATCCAGTGGCAAACCTCACAATGTTAATGTTCAATGGTAAATGCCAGTATTGTTTATGTTCATGCTTCATGTTGCCAGGCAGTGAGCACAGGACCCACCACAGGACAATGGGCTTTCAGGCCTTAAAACTTCTCTTGCTGATTGTTTGGTCTAGGACTTTCACACCAGGTGGAGGCCATTTTGTAGTGCTCTGGTACGACTCATTCTGTTCCTTCTTGTAAAAAGGAGAAGACACCGGTTATGTTGATAGGTTAAAGCCATTTGTAGCTTTCTAAATGTCTCCTGAAATCACATATGTGTTCTTGAGATTGTACTGGGGAAATATGACAAACCTTTCCAAGCAATATATGTACTGATGTGCAATACTACTCAATCCTATCCTAGAAGCAAAACTGACCCATACCAAATGTGAAACTAGCAGAAAAACAGACAGAAAAGATAAAGAGGGAAAATTCTCTGTGGTCACCATCAATAAATCCAATCCTGTTAAGGAGGTTTTTGTATTTTCTCCCCTCTAGTCCAACAGTTCATAGTCTTATTAATGCCAAAGTTACTGAAACTGATTTAACAACATTTTCTAGTTAATTGACCGCCTGTTTGGTTTCTCAGTTTCATTTGATATTAAAGAGTTCTACAATACAAATAAATAAATTAGGTTGCAATCTACCAAAAACATATTTCACCACCAATGCTTGAACTTGATCCTCAAAAGTAGTGCAAGATTAAATGTGCAAAAGATAATTGAAAAAAAAAAAAAAAAACATGAAGTTTACTCAAACCAAAAAATTGACACCAAGTATTCTTAAGGTGTGTATTTTCAAATTAAATTTCCAGTCATGGTATGTTACATTGTTGGATCTATGTAATGAAATTTTGTCAAACATTTCAACTCCTTACTGCAGTGAATTAATTACAATTCTAAAGTAACATTTTCAAAATAGTCACAAAGAGTTATATTTTTTTTTCTAGAGCACTCACCATCGTCCTGACTTCCTGTCTGAGCATGTGGAGTGTCTGGTCCAGTTTGTGAGAGAGCTGCATGCTGAGAGCTCAGAAGCGGTCGCTAGCTGACAAAGCTGTGGCAGCAGGCTCTTCTTGGAGTTCTGCAGCTCTCTGATGCCAACAATGTGATTAAAAACAGCCGTTTACATGATGTCATATTCGCACCTTTCAGTCAAATTTTCAAAGTAAAATTTTAAAGACTTTCCTAAATTTAAAAATCTGAGATATGAGTAAGATCTCCTGAACACATTGTGTTTACATGACAGGGTGCAGGCAGTTGTGTGTGTGATACCTGATACCTCCGCAGTCAAAAGTGAGCATATAGCAGCAGGTGTGTAACTGGATCCCATCTCCTCCAGGTTCTCACCTGTTCCTCAGGATGACTGAACTGGCTTTGTGCTTCAAGTCCTCCCCCGCCGTTATCAGAACCTGCAGGTTCGTGTCCGTTCCTAGTAACCCAGCTGCTTCTAGAACCCGCTCTGTCCGGTGGGGTCATGTGATCCTCTGTAGGTCAGGCTCTGTCTTCTGAGCAAAGCTTACTTGTGATACATGAGCTGAAAAACGTAGAGTGGCAAAGTCAGTGAGGTTTTCTGTTATATTAATGAAATTTTCATTTCTGACATAAAAACTGATGTACTTAAAATATCTTCATCTATTATTCAACAAGTCAGCAGCTTGCTGGCAAGTTGTTGGGCAGAGGTATTGCTCAAGTTACCCCATCTCCTAATCATCATTCTGCTTACTAAAGCTCCTATTTTATCACTGTGCAGGACACATCCGTAAATCTTTAGGACATTGCCGCATGTTCACAGAACTGCCTTAAGCCCATTTAATCATCACGACAGTGTCATTAACTCACCTGATGCAAACATAAAAAATCTGATCCTATGCTTTAGGACTGTAAAGCAGCCCAGCAAGTCTGGCAAATACTTAGCAGGTATATACATTAAAGTCAGTAGTCAGATTTAACACGTCTTTGCTTGTGTTATCTAAAGACTTGAGAAGAAAACCAAATAAACTTTTATACAAACCTGATTGTGCTTTTCCACCTCTTAAAGTCTTCCCCTTCCAGTAAGTTCAATGTCTGATATGTGGACTTAGTTGTACTCCTGTTTCCATAGAAACTCCACAGACTCATTACAAGAATCCTTCCCGTCCATTTGGCACTCAGCCTGTTCACCCCCCACATTCAGCCCTGAACTTTCACTTCTCCTCCCCCAGCTTTTCTTTTCCATTGGGGCATTCTTTCTCCACTCCAGTAAAATGTTCAGAACTCACAATAAATCAGTTTTTATTCCCACAAAGAAGTCCAATGCTTCAAGTTCAAAGGCAATTGCAAAATTGTAATAATAAACTATGTCACTTTTCTCTCTCAAGTATATATGTTTATAAAAATTTCAAATCTGCTTGCATTCCAAGTAGGGGGTCTTCTGCAAAGTGCACAATTATCAAAAAGGCCATAAAGTTTGTAACTGTCAACAAAACATAAAAAAGAATTAAGTTTTGATTCCTTGCTTTGCTCCACACCAAGTCAATATCTACAAAAAAAAAAAAAAACAGCAAAGTTTTACAATTACTTTTCTAACCACCATTCCTATGTATTAAGAATTAGAATGTAGTAAATTCTGGTCAGAGTCTTTACCTGATTAGAGTCCATGGTCACCTCCATTAAGGCCAAAGAATAAATGCCAAAGAGAAAAATAAGAAAAGGAACAAAAACTAAAGGGGGATTTGGGTTTTTTGGAAGATGACAAAAAGGAGAGAGAAGAACAGAAGATGTCAAATAGGCACAACATGATTACAGTAGCTTCAGTGCCTGAGAAAAATCTTTACACATCTTGAACATAATTTTATATTTAATCTGTTACAACCACAAACTTTAATGTCATTTACTGGGATTTTGTGTACTTTACTAACACACAGTAGTACGCATTTGGAAAGTGGAAAGGAATTTAGATATATTTTTTTTTAATTTGTATCTGAAAAGTGTGTGGTGCATTTTCAGATTTAAACCATACATGTACCCCAAAACACCATTAATGGACAATAAAGTTGGTCAGAGTCGATAGAAATTTGGACCAAATTAAATCCATCCTGAAATATGAGAGGCAAAGACTTGAGACTTTTCAGCAGCTCAGTTGCCCTAAAATTTCAGCCAGAACTATATTATTACATATAATCATTTTGAGGGTGACAGTTAAGGGGTTAAAAACATTAAAGTTTGTGGCTGTGCCTCATCAAATGATAGACCATAATAAGGGTATAAGGACCTGAGAAAATCACAGTAGAAACTGCAAAATTGTTTAACACATTGGCTTCACCAGCCAACGCAGAAAGTATCCTCAAAAAATCTGAACTTGTACCTTTTCTTCTATTTCCTTTATTTGTCTCTTTTGCAAGTCAATCCTGTCTTCCAACTCTCTAATTCTCTGCAACACAAAGACAAAAGCAGTTAGCTGGTCAAAATCTTAAAATATTAACATGAATCTTTTTAAAATCATAACATATAATTCTTCTTTATTTTAAAGGTGCTGGATAGAAATTAGCATCTATAACAATTCCACAGTAGACTGAATAGTGAAGGTGATGCACTCTTCTTTGTCGCAGACAGTAGAATCTACAATTAACCGGTATCTATATGCTTCAGACCTATTTGTTTAGACATTAAGAGTGAGTTAGTATTGTGCATTTATGATGTATTAGTGTCCAAAGTGTTCCTTTGTTAGATTTTGTCATGGTAATGAGTCTGAGTACAACAGGTTTGAATGACCTCTAAGGTGTTGATGCGGGTAATGAGTAACAGGTGCACAAAAACAAACACAAAAATGCGTAAATCTACAAAGAGGTGCTGCTTGAGTGGGAGAATACTACTAGGAGTGAGGTTACTAAATTCACAATGAAACACACACAGTCACACATCAATAACTTGAGTCTGTCTCATCTTTGCTCTTCCATTTCAGACGGAGTTACAGGGAGAACACAGAGGGATACTGCATCTTTTTCAAAGCACCAGAGCTCTGGTGGCATCAGAGGTTTCAGACAGTTATCAGGGGTCAGACTGAGGACAGGCAGGACTCGACAACCTGACCGGGTTTGGTTTGAGCCTTACCTGCTGGGCCTGCTGAAGGAGCTCCATGCGCTCCTGTAAGATCTGACTGTCATACTGCCGGCTCTGCCGGAGAATCTGACGGCGCAACTTGTCCACAGCTAGCCTCAGCTCCTCCCTCTGCCTGTCTGTCAGCGACTCGGCCACCGCCTGGCATGCCGGCTGCTCCTGCTGCAGAGCGCTATACAGCGTGGCCTCCAGCTCCTCGATCCTCTGCACAGCCAGCCACGTCCGCACAGGTACAAAAACACACACACGCAGGGGTGCACATGCACATGCACAGAAACAAACAGGCATGCACATGGCAGCACACACAAACGGAAACCCAGAGTGCACAGAAACACACACGCACATACACACAGCACTGTGACCATGTTAGATATAGGGAACACCGTTCCAGCTAATAGTGCTTCCTGTTTAGATCTGAACACTTATGAAGCAATCCTTTTATTAACATTAACTGTTAACACTCTTCACTAGAACAGTCCAGTTTACAATAATACACAGGAAAAAAAACATATCAAATAAAACCTTAAAATAAAAAAGTGAATAAATAAAATGGTTAGAACATGGAGATTGACTGAAGTCTTCACTTCTCTTACATCAATATTTAAGTAAATTAAAAGAGAACATGGGTTTAGCTTCTCTGTGTTAATAAATTAATTTTCCCTTGAATTAATTAACCTCTGGTTGAGAAACACTTAATAAAATACCTTAAAACAATAATAGTAATAATACATATGCAGCTTAGATGATGAACAGGGATTAAGTGGGTAAAAGGCCTTCATCTAAGAGAGAAATCAGATCAGGCCAGAAGCATGTAATTACCCCAGCCAACTGAGTGTCCTAGACCAATCACAGAATTTGGACTTATGTTGTAAAAGATGCAGTATCCCAACACAATATGAGAAATGTTATTTCTATGAAAAGTGTTCTATGAAACGTTAGCCCATTAATGATAATTAATGGGCTAACAATTAATGTTTATGTTACATGCTGAAATGACAATGCTGTGCCCTTACATGTTTAACCAGTTTATAGAGCAATGACACTCTTCACACAGCTTTCATCAAATTATCCAAGTTTATAATTTAATTTACTAATAAAAGCATTACTACTGCAGGTGTTGCCAAAAAGGCATGGTACACCTACTGGACTCGTACCATGTAAGCCTGATCCAATGCTTGCTTCCTGTAATCCAGCTCCTCTTCAAGGAATCCCTTCTGCTTACTGAACAACTCCTGCAACAAGACAGCAAAATATTCAAAATAATTAGCATCCTGCACGTAATACTACAAGTTAATATAAATATGAAAAAAATTACTAATGGTAAGTTAGTTTTTATGAATTGTTATCACTCTAGAAATTTAATCTAATGATTTTTGCCTTGAATTATAAAATGAGTAACAGTTGAAAAACAACAGAATCTGAATTGGTTTCATACTTTGTCGTTTTCAAGGTCGATCATCTTCTGAGTTAGTGCTGCCTCAGTGCTGTCTACCTGCTTCAACCACTGTGCATCAAAAGACAAAGGCGTTTATTAAACTTAAATATTTAAAATAGGTTAATCAGCAGGTTAATGTTACAATTGCAATACCGGAACGGTCCACAGAGTGTCACCAAAAACGCAACAAGTCAGAGAGGCTTTGATTCACCTTTTCACAGAGCGAGATCACAGTGCCAGCCTGGATCACTGCCACCTGCTCCTCATTTCTGAGGTTCTGCAAAAATTTATAGGAAGATTTATGAGAAATATGCAGACTGATCATTAATGCTAGCTTTAAAAATACAATAATGATCAAACTAACTCCATTGTCTCCCAGAATATCCAGCTTTTTCATCAACTCGGGAATGATTACATCCTGCACAGAGAGAAAATGTGGAAATTTACTATTGCCTAACGATAAGATTGAAGGTAAAACAAACAACAAAAAAAGTTTTTTTAGAAGGGTGAGTTACCTTCACGCCCTCCTGGTGGCAGTAGGTCTGCAGGGCACTGCTGCTATTCTCAGGGAATGCCGACATGTAGAGATTGAGTGCAGGAGATCTGCGTTCCCTCTCCTTGTAAAAACAGACACCATCTCAAAACTAAATATATATTTTTAAAAATTGCCATACAGTAATGATTTATAAAGACATTGACTGTGTTGCATAATTAAATGAATAAAATCAATAATATTCAATGTGAAAAGAGAATGCAGTGAGATGGAAGGGAATGAGGATTTACTTACATGACAGTGAAACTACTGGTCAGGATCTGCCAAAACGATGGAGGTGAACTCAAACAAATCGACAGGGATGCATGCTAAAAACTGAAAACTAAAAATGTGACCTGACATTTCTTTCCTACTGCCAGGTAGAACTGCTGCACAAAAACAAAATAATTTGATAAAATATAGTGATGCAATTATATTTACCTCAAAGGACAAATATCAGACACTTTGACTTACTCTGCCTAAACCTTACAAAATCATTCTAGTATTGCCATCATCCTTTTATAGTTAAAATACCTCTTAAAATTTCTAATTAACAATAGAAGCATGCACACAAAAAATGACAAACTCAAAGTTTGAAATGGATGGTGAACTTAAATATCTTTTATTTCTTTAGAAAATAATATTTATCTTCACATATTTGTTCATAAAACAAGGACAAAAACAAATCCAGTTGAGTGGATGGGTATGCGAACAGCTGCCATGCAAAAAAAAAAACAAAACAGGAGAACACAGGAGCATACAATAAGGAACAATGAGGAACAGTATCTATAAAGGTTATGCATGCGTATCTGATGGGTCACTGTATGTATGTTTTGCGCCTGGAACTGAGATTGTTATTATCGCCTGCCGCTGACAGTTTGATGGAGGGACAGTCTCTTACTTCCAGTTCGAGCACCCTGAATTCAAGCAGCTCATTTTGGTCCCTGGCGTCCTGAACCTCAGCCTGCAGCCGAGACTCAGCCTGCTGCAGTGCACAAATCTACAGACACAAACGTTCAGAAATGTTACAGAACAAGGCGGATAAAGGTTTTCATAACAAAATTTTAACTTCTAAACATAAATAGTTTAAAAGTTAAACCAAATTTAAAGTTGGTAAGAAGGGGAATATTAGAGCGGCCACAACTAGTTGATGCCATTGCTAATGTCGAGTACAGTAATCTGTTGCAAGCAATGATTTTCATCCACATGATTTTTATGAATTCCATTTATATATGTTTTTACTTTTAATCAAAAGTAAAAAAAAAAAAAAAAGTTCCAATTGTTTTCCTCAAAATTGTTGTCCTGCAGTCTGAAAAAGTGATTGTGTAACTGCTTGTCTGTGCTTGTATTTGTGTAAGGTAGTCTCCATTATTACTTTTAAAAAATTATGTTGCACGGCTTAACCGATGTCTGATTTTGTTTTTCACTTCAGTCTCATCATTCCTTCATTCTGAATACTTAGGCTTTTTATTCATCAAAAATAAAACCATCTTACTTTTTTGTCATGCGGAAAGAGCAGTTCATATTTATGAATTTTATACTCTAAAGTGCTTGTTTACATTTTACTACTTAATTGAATCTGGGGAATATTTGTGGTAAAATTAAAAAAAACATACTGAGCACCACCACGATATTCTATTTATTGCAGTTCTTTGCTATTTTAATTACTTTGCTTTGAGAGCTTAATTATAGTTCCTATCTGATCCAGTGAGGTCTTAAGCTGTTTTTGCTTAGATAGGAAAGGATTTCTACAAAAATCAGAGCTAATCTTTTTAAAGTAAGGCCACATTACTGTATAGTGTTTGTTTTGCTTCTCAAACTCTGAAATTTACAGCATCAAAGCTGAAGAATAATCCTCATTAAAAGAATCATCAACTGAACAACTTATGCTGAAATAAGTGATTGTAGACTACATAATCTACCTTCTCGTGCAGATCCTGGTTGGTCCTGATCAAGAATTGCTTCTCCTCTACCCACTTTGAATCCTGCCATAACAACCAAACACAACATCAGCAAGAAAGGACTTGGCAGCAGAGGGATTAAAATGTCCCCAGAGACTCGGTGTAATGAACAAAGATGTCAGCAAACATCCCCAACAAAACCAAAACATTATGCTCAGTGCCATCGCAGATAAATCTAAGTGGCACATGCAGAAGAAACAAAAAGACAGGAGCGGAGTATAAGTAACACCAGTTTATTGATCCAGGCAAAGAAAACCCACTCTTGTGAAAACAGAAAATAGAGTTGCATCCATTAAGAGTTCACAATAAGAGAGAAACAGAAGGCAATCTGGGATGAAATACAGCAGAGAAGCAAATCGGAGGAACAGAGCTGAATCAAGCCACATTGGAACATGCAACATGCAGAAAAACAAGTATTTTGTTTTGTTTTGTTTTTTTTACATTGAACTTCATTTAGACATCTTGCTTTTTTGTTTTTATAGTGCACCGTTATATAGAATATCAAATAACTAACTTTTTTTTTAAATGACCTGTGCATTTTCTTCTATCATGATTGTTTCACAAACATGCGAACTAGGACACTATGACACTGAGATCCTCATCAATTCAAAACTGATTCAAGTCAATTTACCACAAACAGCAGGAACAGAGGGCGAAGCAGAGCATGCGGTCACAGAGCCGAGAACATGCAGGAGGTGTTATCACAGGATTCTGCGGAACACCTGGTCAACATAACGCCATCCCAGCAGCAGAGCAGCCAAACAGACATGCAGGAGGGCCAGCAAGAGCAGGACCACTAGGCTCCTGTCCCCATCCCCCGTCTTTATTACCTGTCCACTCTCTGCCAGGGCTTTCTCCAGGTCTTCAATCTTTGCCTGGCAGCTGCTGAGCTCCATCTGGAGCTGCTCACGTGTCTGTGGGAGAATAAGCAGAACTTAAAAGTTTTGTTTATGTCCACAAATCAAGGTAGTAAAGGAAAAAAAGCAGATACATACTCTGGCCTCCCTTTCAGCATCTAAAATTCCCCCACTCTGCTCCTGCAAGAGAGCATAAGCTCGCTGCAGAGCCTGATACTCTCTGGTAAGCTGACGGAAACGGAGCTCTGACTCCTCACGGGAAACAGTCTGTCAAAAAATTAAAAGGGTCAAATAAACACACTTTACAAAATTTAAATGTCTTTTTCTTGGAAGGCATTCACCAGTTATCAAGGTGAAACCCACTCCTGTGAAAGGTCTAAAACTACTAAAACATTCTTTCAATATTTATGCTTTTAATCAGATGCCAGAAAAAGAGTAAGGCAACAATCCCCCAAATATTGCTATGCACTGCTAATCAGCTGGCTGAAAAATGCTATTAGAAACTTATAAGGAATACAGATTCACCTGTTTATTAATATTTCTCATCTTGAAAAGTACAGAAACGATGCAAAAACATAAAGAGAAACATCTATTACTCTTATAAAGAGCTTTAAACTTCAGGCAGGATTCTCATCAGTTAAGCGAACAGATCAAAGGCTACTTCTCATTGCAAATAACCTGAATAAGTAACCAACTTATATCAGCAAATTATAGCTTTTATACACCGTAAAGAAAGCTGAACAAGTTTCATGCACAAGTGTAATACCCTGTAAAATAATTAAAAAAAAAACTGAAAACTGTTACTACGTTTATCAAGTGTTTATTCCACATTTTTGCTTTAGACTGAGTGAAAAAAATTCAGACAGAACTACAATAGCCATTGTTTCATGGCGATTGCAGTAACACTGTAACAGCAATAGCAATTTCTTTCTATAGGGCTTTTTTTTTTTTTAATCTAAAATTTATTTTGATTTTTGCATTAATACTGTGACACCATGAAACCGTGGTACTTTTATTAAGAATATACCATTGCCAATATTTCAGTTGTTATTAATTGAAGAGCACAATACTTTCTTAAGACAGAGAAAGAATTACCTCTTCTAAATCTTCCTCAGGTGTTGCAGGTGTGCGGTCAGTCAGGTCAGTGTTAAAAGACGTAAGTGATGAGGTCTCTGAGTCTATTGATTCCTCATCAAATCCAAAATATGTCTCCACAACATGCCTCTGTGGGAAAAATATGAGAGAGAATCTATATTGTGAATAAATCTCTCAAAACATGTTATGTCTTTGTTAGCAACTTCTATCCATTTATTCACATTTTGTCCATTCAATACTATAATTTCTAGCAAATCAGACAAACTGAATCCTTATTTGTATAACTTCTGTCCTTACCGTCATGTTTATAAGTCATCTCCTGGCAACCAGAAAAATAAAGGCAAACTAAGGCACAGAGACAAATGAAGGAAGAGAAGTAGAGGATGAGAAGGATGTATTCTGTCATGATCCAAAACGACAGCACCAACACTAAATGGAAAACGAAATGTCCTCAGAAGTCATCTGTTATTTCCTGGACTACAGCAGCTACTCTGAATAATATCCAAAGCTTCAGTGATGTTAGAAAGATTAAATCTGCTTTTCTCACACTCCCACGCAAACTGGAAAAATAGACAATGAAGCTTCTGGCTACTGTCAAACCACTCCAAAAAAGCCAAAAGTCAGCAGCTGGGTTTTTCTCCCTGGCCTGGAGTATTATACATGTGTTCTATATTCCTAAAAATTTGCACAATGGTCCAAGTTTCTGTCTAAAAATCCAAGCAACTGTGTCCAACTCTTGTCTAGTTGATCAAGCTAAAAAACTATCTGTGAGGAGAGATGGAGAAAATACAATGCAGCAGAACACTCCTCCTCCCAGCAGCATCGGTGACTTTGAAATGTCCCTTGACAAATTAGTTCAAACAAACCTAGTCATATGCACGCACGTCAAAGCAATTAAATTTTCCAACAGGTTCACCTAAGTCAAGAAACCTTTCTACCTGGTTTCTCCTTTAAAAGAAAAACATACCAGATTTCCTAAACAGCAATAAATAAAAAGAAACTAAAAAAAAGATTAAAATAATTTTTATTCAGCTATGAAGATTATTCAAGCAGGAGCGTATCCTTATGCTGTTCCTATTGTCCCTGGAGCCTAATTAGTCAGAAACACACACCGAGTACTAACTGAAGAAATACTTAAGGATCTCTCAGCCACAGATTGGATAGTTGCTTAGTGATACAGTGTTGGCTTACAGCTGTGGTAAAGCAATATTAAAACATACTTTGGGTAGTTTGGTTGCTTTCCGTCGGTTTTTCTTGCTCATCACCAATCGGTCACGTTCCTGAAAAAAAAAACACCATAAAATTTGTCAAAATCTGACTCTATACTCATACAACACTGGATGTAAATCAAAGAATGGTCACTCATAAGTATACAATACATAATAAAAAAGTATTCAGTAAATATTCCCCAAACTAAAGGGCAGTGAAATGAAAATAGCTGTTTGACTTTTTGTGCTGAAAGATACTTAAAGAACAGGGCAAAGGAAAGCAACCTTTAAAAACAGAGACATTCGCTGCTGATAACAGAGTAAAAACAAGTCACATTTCAGTCAAGGCACAAAACACTAACTGGTTTGGGAATGCAACCCATTACTCTCTAATATAGGTAAGTGGGCCAAATTGAATTAAAGTTAATGGATTTGCACTGTACTTTTTTCATGACACATCTAAAAATATGGATGGAATGAATGCATCCAGATGGAGAATACATTAAAAGTACATCACAAAAAGTTGTTACATGTGTACTTTATATATAAAAATAAAGAAATATATTGCTAAATTTTAACCATATTAAAAAAATGAAAGTCAGAAAAACATAACCTGTGTTAGGTCTTCAATAATGCCACGTTGCTCAGCAACCTGCAGCTTGAGGAACTCCACTTCCTGTTCCTCGTGGGCGTGACTAAGGTCTGTCAAGGAACTTGGTCGCTTTAACTGAGGCTGAGTGGTTTGGTGCTGTGAGGGTGGCCGAGAGGAAGAAGCCTTTTCCTTCTGGGGACAGAATCAAGAGCCAAATTAGGCTTTACGCTGTTCCTTTAACTGCCACTAGAGGTCCTGTTTCCTACTGGACAAAAAACTTTCTAATACCCTTAATACAATCACACAGCTTAACCACGTGACGTCATTGATTAGGGCTCACAATGGTATTTCACTGAGTGGCAGAAAAGAGCTCTGATAATCATCACAGACTGAATGAGGAACTCAAAAACAGAAGAGTGAGGTGAGCTCCTGGGCATTAGACTATTAGCAGTGAAAAATGTACAAGAATTGAGAATATTATAACATACATTAAACTCTGACTGATGATGTTAACAAACCCCCATACCTGACAGTATAATTACACTGCTTGGAATGGTTTAGAGAACTAGTCCATTTAATAATGGTTAAGTTTTATTTTTAGAGCAGCTGTTGTGGTTGTGAGATTCTGACTGTAGGCACTGACAGATGCACTCCCAAAACAATTGATTAATTTTTAAAAACTTTGTTTTTTCACTTATTTACTGTGTTCATAGTAATTATCTCAAAAAAGCATAATAAATTTGTCAGAAAAATATGAAATAAGATATTTAAAGCATGATGTCAGTTACAATCCAGGATCAGAAATAAGAATTAAAGAGTAGAATATTGCATGATTCACTCCACTGCATCCAAAGGTGTGCATTATATTTACTGATGCAAGGATTGGACGCAGTCCAACAATGAAAACCTGTATCATGATGCGCTCTACACACCGTTTCTGAGCTAATTAGAAGGCCGAGTGAAGTTTGGAGGTCTGTCGATGCCAACTCTGCAGAAAGCCACAGACCTCTGTGGACTCTGCTGACCGCTGTGATTTTATTTAGCTTAGAACTTTATGATTGAGTTGCTGTTGTTTCCAAATGGACTTTGTTGTAACATCGCTTACAGTTGACTGAAATATTTAGTAGTAAGTTTCCCAGCTGGGTTTTCTGCACAGGTGGCATCCTGTCCCAGTACAATGCTGGAATCCACTGAGCTCCTGAGAGCACCTGGTTTTTCACTAATGTTCGTGAAAGCAGTTTGCATGAATAGGTGCTGGATTTTCTGGACATGAGGCAATGGAAATGACCAGAACACCTAAATTCAATGATTTGGACCTTCACTTTGTAAGAGGAAAAGTGAGAAAATTCAGACAGTGTCCTCTCACCATCTCTGCATTCTCTCGACTCAAGTTCTTGAGTTTCTCCTCCATTCGCTGTAGCGTTTGTAAGAGGTCATCGTTCTTCTTGGACAGCCGTTTATTCTTCTCAAACATGGGCTTCATTTGGCTCTCTGCCTCTCGCACCCGCTTCAGCTGAACAGAGGAAGGAAGCAGGGTGGGGAAACGGTAATCTTAAGTCTTGACCTCTGCTGACTCAGAATTCCAACATGTTCAGGAGGGTTAAATATAAAGTTAAATGTTTTAATACAGATTTCAAAAATCACATTTTTGCTTATACATTCTTAATCACGTATATTTATGGAACTTATCAAAACAATATGTATAAAGAAAGTGTTTCCTTTGATCGTATATATAACTGCAAGAGTGTTTCTCACTAGTTCATTCCTCTCATCTGCCAGAAGTGCATTTCTGTCCTCCAGCTTCCTAATGACTGAGTGGAGCTCTGCAATCTTCAGCTGGAATCTCCTCATGTCCCGCTCGTCCACCTCCTGTTGAGCAGGAGGGAGAGGGGAGGAGAAGGAAGACAACAACTAAAAAAGGGGACACATGCAGGCCAGCAAGTAATGGAGGTGGACAGGAAGGAGGATAGGATGAAAGATGAGTTGACATTTTAAAGGTGTGAATGTAAATGTGCGAGAAAATGGTCAACATGTTTTAACTGCGGATTAACTTTGAATGGTGGGACGACTCTGTCAATACGTAAAGACACTTTGCACCTAGATGATAAAAACATTCCTTAAACATTTATATTACAGATGTGCTGATTTTTATAATGTACTGAAAGAAGATAATATAATGACCAATAAGGGTTTAAAATGTTTAGTGATTCATCGGTTCTTCCTAATGTACCACAATACATGAAAACCTGTGCTGACAATGCTTGTGCATGTATGTGGTTTCATCTGTGAGTCTGTGCAGTCCTACCTGGTTATTAAGCAGGTCTGGATTTTCTCCCAGGCCAGGCACCACCTCTCGCTTGGGGCTGCCATGGTTGTACTTCTCAGCCTCTCGTACCTGTCCCAGCTGTTCATCCAGGGCTTCCTTTTGAAGCTGGAGCTTCTGGGCATAGCCAGCCTGCAGCCCCAACTCCCTCTCCAGAGCACACACCACCCGGTCCTTTGCCTTTAACTCATCCATCTATGAAAAGCATTGAACAGGGACACAAAACACTTAGAAAGTGAATCAAAAAAATCACTTTGTTTCAGAAAGTTTTGTTTAGGACTTGTTAATGCTTTTGGGGTTTTTCTTATGTTTTGGCACTATTGGCCATTTCTGAACAGCAGTTCAAAAAAAGCACCCGCTCCACCAACTGATTCACCCAGACCACCTTGGATTTTCTTTTACATAAAGAAATAACTAACTTTTACATAAACTGCACACTGAGCATTCTAAACATAAGTAGCAAAATCAGAGACCATAAACCCTTTTGCTTTAGCTTTGACTAATTTTAGAGCCTTGTTTGTGTCTGGCATTGTGAACTATCTGACTTCCCTCCGTATTTTGTTCTTTAACACCAGTGTTTCCTGTGTTCATCTGACAACAATGAGTCATTCTGCTTTCCTTTACTGTTGCTCAAACATTCCTATCTTAACAATGATGGCTGTTATAATAGTCCTGCAGCATTTAGGGTGGTTAATGAGTAAATGACACAGGTGTGCAGGCTTCTGTTCTTGGCGATAAGGACAGCATGGTGAATATAAACTCACATGAGGCAATTGGTCTCCAACCTTCACACAACATTCAAAAGATAAGCTCTAAGCTGGAACTAAACTTCATCAGCAGAACACACGTCAGTTTGAGACAACTCTCGATGATATACAAATATACTCAGGACAGGGTTGGACAATAAAAGCGCAGATGCTACGTATTATGAGTGTAACAACTACAGGAATCAGGATACAAGTATTGATGCTAGAGTTTTTGGCTTTATTTTAATCATATGGCTGTTTAATACACTTTTATTCATAGCACAATATCTAATTCTCATAAATTACAATTTTGATGATACAGCTTGATTTTGATGTAAATAACTGAAAATTAATGGTGTAATCCTTTAAGAATTAGGAATGATAGATTTGTTAATTTCAAAACAAAATGTCATTATTTATAACAAAGTGTTTTGCTTTTTAAACAAAAATATGAAAATTTGTTTAAACTTCACAGTCTTTGCTGAAGAGCAAAGATTTCTGCTTTGCAAATGCTGCAGAGCATTTGTAGGAATGATAACATGGATTCCTAAGTGTAACAGTAAGTGTAGATAGCCATACAGTTGCTTCATTTTTATTGTGAAAAAGGTGTGTGTTCTTGTTTTGTCTCCAGGTTCCTCCCTTAGTTCAAATACATGCAGGTTAGCTTAACTGTTATTTCCCAAAGAGCAAACATGTCCATGTAAACATGAATGGTAATCTGGCTCTATGGACAAGCCCTGCAAACTCTAAGATCCCATACAGCGCCTAAGGTCATATCTAATGTGAAGTAAAATAACAAAGACATTTACTGTTAATTATTTAAACTGTTTCTAATTTTGGATTTACTAGGCATTTTCTGAATATTTACATAACTTGGAAATACTGAGTCTATATGTTATTCCTCTTTAACACGGTCTTACCAGCCTGCGAATGTCTTTCTCGCAGTCCCGTTTAATGCGATGAACTTCATCCTGGTGTTGTTGGTAGGCTGTGCGTAGATCAGCTGCTTTGGCTTTATCAGCTTGCAGAGCATTTGCCAACGCCTCCTCAGCCTGCTTCCTGGCTGTTTTTTGCTCCTGAATCTAGAACATGAAGACCCGCACACATAAATTAATATAAAAAAATGTAAAAGTATAAACAACCAAGACAGAGGTTCATATATTTATAAATACTTATCATCCCATTAAAGTGCTGCAATGGTTAATGCTCTGTTTGTCTAGAAAACACAAAGTAAAACAATAGCTTGGCATACTTTTCAACTTGCTTCCTGTTTTTCAGCAACAAATTTACAAAGGTCTCTGAAATATCACAAGAATGTTGACACACCCGCACACATTCACACATTTATTCCCAGTACATGTAACTTAATAATTACTGAAATAAACAGAGCCATAAAAGCTACACAAAATCTGTTGGGCTTTTATGATTTCAAAACCACAGAGAATTAACAAATAATGAAAACTCTGGAAAACCTATGCAAGGTATTTATGGCACATAAAAAATGTGACATCCATGTGCCTGAGAGTTGTGTATCAGTTTAAGTATATTAGTTAAATATATTGACAAATTATTAGGAAAAAATTATAAAACTCTGAAGTAAAATTGGATCTTTTGTACAGACTTTACATAGAACCCTGTTCCTAATAATTGTGGTCCTGATTCCCATTTAGTCAAATCTTGTCAATATAACAAATTTTCACCTGTGATCATAACATAACTCTAGCTTATTGGAGTCACATTGAATTACAGCAAGCAATGAGTAGATTATAGAAACTTAAAAGCGGACACTCAACATCACAAAAGCGTTTACGAATTGACTGGTGGTCAGTACAAAAAAAGCAAAACCAAAGAAATACAAATTGTGGAGGAAAATGAAATTATGAAGTTCTATGTCAGACACTTTACAGTGAACCCACCTCCTGCTGAAGCTTTAGCCTCTCCCCATCAAAAGCTCTCCTAGCCTCCTCCCGAGCCTCTCCAAGAAGGGCGTTTTTAAGCTTGTCAGCTGCTCCATCTCTCAGTGCGTTTACAAGTCCCTGCAGCCTCTGCACCTCTGTGTCCCGGATCTTGATCGCCCGGGTTAGCTCAGCTTCATGCTGCCGCCCTAGAGCCTCGCGAGCAGACGATATTTCGCGTAGTTTTTCTTCGTGGAGTTTGGCACGCAGGTCAGTGAGTGCCACAGCGTGTTTGTGTTGTTCAAGCTCCCGGGCCTGTCGCTGTTCCTGCAGACGCTCTCGGAGCTTACACACCTGTGAGAAAGTGGACACCAAAAACAATACTATTGCAGCCCAAACATCAAAACTGTTCAATTGCTATAACATTTGTCCTAAACATGCCTGCTGTAAGAGTGAAATCCATCTATGGAATATAAGCATGTATATGTATTTTGTTGCTTTTCATCTTTAATTAAGCAACATAGTTTTCATGTGTGCCAAACGCCCTGAACAAACAAATGTCATCTGAGGTTACAGACATTGTCCAAATCAAACAAAGAAGGATAAAAACAGATCATAAAGGGAGTGTGCATGTCAGTAGGACGATACAGTTACGTAGAAGGAGTCCTTCCTCCTGGGAGACATCCTGCAAGTGAAAGACATGTTTCCTTTGGAACTTTCTTTTGTTATCGTTAGCAGAACTTGACATTGAAAACCAGGTTGGATCATAAACAAAGCTGTAAATACATGCTGAGGATTTTTAAGGGCTTCAATTAATTCAGATTCAATCTAAAGGATTTTTGGTTTACCTGAACATTATTGATTATCAAACTACTCATTACAATGAGTTTATGAATGGGAAGAAAAATTAATAGCCTAAAAGAATTAGATTTTTAACAGCAAGTATTAAGGTGTGTAGTTATGCCAGTTGAATCTAGTGTAATTGGCTGATTAAGAGATATTTCTGCAGGTTAAACATATGTGACAAAAAAAAGCTGAAATAAATAACTTCCCAATCATCACTTGCTTCAAATTGTTGTATTTAAAAACAAACTTCTGCATCTAGAAATTTCTGGAAAGGAGCTATATAAATAATTTAACTTCTATAATTCTATATATATATACATTTCTTACAATTATACCTTTTGACAAAAAATAGTTTTTATCTGCTCAGTACACTACCAGAGCCTGAGTGGAAATGTGCTGCCTCAGTACCCGTCCTTCAAGGCACAACCCTGACTCATCTGTGGACAATGTGCTCTTGTTAGTGTTAAGGAGGCAAAGCCTTCACTAACCGAGCCACTAAAAACTTTATTGGCGTTGTGGTTTACAATAATTATACTGCTGGCTTTACTAAGAGTTAAAACACCATTTTCATGAGAATCAATAAAAAAAAAAAAAAAATTGTGCTGTATAAGGATAGAAGGAAGCCATGCAATTATTCTTTCCAGAGCTTCTTTTCCAGCTTTACTGTGTCTGTCAGAAATTTTGATATATTTATAGCAATGAATGTCATAATAGCTTTAAGGTTTCAATGAGTTTGATAATAGTATAATGTTACAGTAAAGAGAGAATTAGGTAGAAGAGATAATTAAAAATCAGGTCTTTTTTCTTACCACAGATTTAACTTACAAAGATAATTATTTTCTACAGGGTTGATATCAGGCTATTACAGAAGCATAATGTTAGTCTGCTTTATCCATTCCAAAACCAGTTTGGGTGAATGTTTGGGATCATTATTAAGTTGGAGCACCCAAATGCGCAAAGATGAGAAAATTGGAGGATTTCAAGGTTATAACTCGTTATTTAATTCACTTTGTGCAAAGCACCAGTTTGAAAGTTGGTTTGGTGTTCTTAGAACTAGAAGTCTCCTTAACTATCAGACCAAAAGGGTTTATTTATTATTAGGGGTGATTAAAAGTTTAAAAATTAAACAAATCTGTTGTCTGTCAGCTTCCATTTTGTAATTACCCCTAATGTCAAATGCAGCTGGTACTAGAACATATGCATGAGCAGAAAGCACCACAACAAAGAGGAGACTACAATAACGAAAGGAGACATTCAACTGGCCCTGTCTTTGTTGAAGGCAAAAATATTGTTTTTTGATCGAATGTGCTGGAGGACCAAGCTTGGCATGAGCTTCACCCTGTGCAAGGTTTGCAGAATGAAAATCAAGCATTTTACAAATGTAAAATGTGCAGAGCCACAAATGTGCAGAGCTACAGTGGAGTCAAAGGTAAGCAATACCCTCCTGTATGTTTTTAACTCAGACAGCTGTGCCACAGCTTTACCAAGAGACTAAAGGTCGCCAGTAACTTTACCCAACGGACCACAGTGCAAGAATATGATGCAAGTTGTAACAATTCCACCTAATGATGGACTAAATCTTTTGTAAATGTGAAAAAGACACTAATGCCATTCTATCTTGTAAAGCAGACTGGAGTAGATCACGAGGATCCTTTGCATACCAATAAATTGAAGCAGAAATTATTATAAATTGTTTTTAATCAATTTTGAATCAAATCATAATTGATTAGTGACAGAGTAATAGACTCCCATTCCTAATTATTATTATTAATAATTATTTTTGTAGGCCTTTTCCATCGTTTCTCCTCACCTTGCCCCGCTCCTGCTGCAGCTCGATCTGAATGTCCATCAGTTTGCTCCTAAGTTCCTCATTGGTGGCCTGCGGTGAATCAGCCATCACCTCTGATTTCTCCGGCTTCCTTCCCTTTTTAGAGGGTTGGGCCGATGGGGGTGTGGTTGATGACATAGCACTCCAGCTGTCCCGTCAGGACAGACATAAGTGTGCACCAGGTGACAAAATGGAGGAGAGTGTCAGTCACTGCTCCTCCTCCCTGTAAGTCCTTGCATCTTCATCTTCATCTCCACATCACCGTCTACATCGTGACCAGGAGCTGTTGGAACTTTCTGTTTAAGAGAGAAAAATACAAGCAGAGAGAAAACAGAGAAAAAATACTGAGTCAGTATTAAAAACTGGGTTACACAAAACTATCCCACACAACACTCTGGGCGCGAGCCACATGACACACCACCGCCTTGGCAAACAGACTATTTTGGGAACATTTACTCTCTCTCCAGTCACCAGTTTTACTTTTTTTTACATAAGGGTCATTTATCATCAGTCTGTTGTACTCCCTAGAGTGCACTTACAGGCCACATAGTGCATGAAAATGTGTCTGTCCAAGCATTGCAATCCCTTGTCAGGAGAATCTCACTAGAATCTTCTATGAACAAAGAAACCAGCACAATAAATAAAAATGTTTTCTACAAGACATCCCATGATTTGCATCAGTAGCTGCATCACAAATCTATTCTTTATCAAAATAAACTTGTCTTAGCCTTACAGAAAATGGTGACTACAGATTTTTGGCTACTTCCCCAGCTAGAGCAGAGATATTGGATCGACTTCAATCCACCAATTTTCATGTTGGGACCTTTCAGCTGATTGGTGGCAGAAAGAACATGTAAATTACAAACTGAGTTTTTTCGTTAAAAAAGGGTTTTTTAACAGTCTGCTATAATGGAGCCCTGATTAAATTTGCTTCATTTCAGATTGACGTCTTGGCTCCATTTATTCTTTTTCCATATTTGTCACATGTGGTTTTGCAGTGGCTACATAACATAGTGAGCACCGACATTGCAAAGTGAAACTGTCAAAATGTTGCATCAAAGGAAGTGCAATGTTATGAAAGACAAACTCACAAAAACATTTCAGGCAACAGTGCTCACTGTCAACAATGTATCTGCCTGAGTCAGGCCTGGAAATGATTTTAATTTATTATTAAAATTATTTAATTACATAAAATATTAATTAGAACCACAGGTTTGTCAAAACACCCTTGCTATTATTGGCAAACTGAAAATGGATTTCATTTGATAATTTTTTTTTTGAAGTAGGCAAAACACAAAACCAGGATAAATATTCTGCCTCCATCATGTTACTGATTTCAGAACAGGTTACACAGTCTACACCAGAAGCATTGTAACAACTCTTCTTTAAAGTTGTGTGTCAGTACATTGAAATAAAAAATTATAAGAATTTTTTGCAGGAAATATCCTACAAAGAAAATATTTACAAAATACCTATTCCATATAGTTCCTTACTTTTATTTTGCTTATGTGTACTATAGATAAACACAGTAATGTAATAATCGGACTAAAAAGAAAACCTATTTGCTCTAAATCAGCTATGTAATAAATGTTTCTTTCATGAGTCCTACCCTGGTAAAGCTTTAAGAGTCTGATATAACATTCCTTTTTTTAACCAGCTGAATTCAGAAGCTCCCTACTGACATCCAATCCTCCACTGAATCCATTAGAACAACTCTACAAGATTTATCTCCACCTCTCGCTTTCCCACCATAATGAGCTCTCAGAAACTATGACATCAACTTGACTAAGAAAGCTAACAAAATAATTGCTGATATTTTTAGAAGGAAATAAATGAATTTTGAAAATATTTACCAATTTTCCCTTTGTCTAAACTGGGAAAAAGTAACCAAGACACATTTAGCTTAAGCAAATAAAGAGGGATTTAAATTAATAATTACTTATCCACTCCTTGTTTCCAGCTCAGGGCGTCCATTTCTCCTGCACAGTTTGTCATACATGTGTTGCTGCATTGACACAAATCAGTTGAGCCGAAAGTGGGCAGCTCCAACATCGTCTGTAACCCAATAACCCTCGAGTCTTTCTGCTGACTTATTTAATAAATAATGTAACAAGGAGAGAGCTGAAGCATTTAGACTCGAGACGCTTCCATCTATTTCGACACACATTTGCCAGGCTGCCTTACAACATACACAGATGGCAGAAATTGTTACCAAGGCAACTCTTGCTCTCAAAAACTCTAATTTTCTCAAAAGCAAAGGATGATGGGAAGGAGGATTCTACTGATGGATAAAAAACTGCATGGAGGTTGTACATAGGAAATATCCCTACATAAACACATGATTTGCGTTTCATCTTTCAGTCGATCTCAGCTGAGGGAGGTGAATTGATTGCAGCGAGAATGGAAGCGGAATTTATTCAAGCCACTGACATGAGATAAAGGGTATAGATAGAAGAGTGATAGAATGAAAGACATCCTAAGGTTCATTTCTAAGAGAAACGGAGAACATCAAAATCTGAAGGAAAATAAACGCATCCATCAACCAACCTTACCCAGCTTCCTCTCTGTCCTCCTATTTCATCCAAGCTTGCTGCAGCACTCCGATCCGCTTTACTAGCATGCCGAAATTACGGATCTCACTCTGATTCACAAACATGGAGAGAAAAATCATTCACACAGAGAGAGCAGGGAGACAAACGTGCTTTCTCTCAGCCTTTAACTGACAAACCAGGGACAAACACGGCTGACACACATTCTCACTGGCACCAAAAGCTCTCACTGCTGATTCACATTAAGAACAAATGCTGTATTTACAGTAGAACTGAATAGCAATCACATGCAAAAGGAATATGATTTCACATGTAAGTATTGTGTATAAGCTTGCCACCATTTCTGACATGTCTATGCTTGCCTGTGTCATTGGGAAAGACCAGGTGCACCCAGGAAGAAATGGCTGTGGGTCGTAACAGATGACGTGTAAATTTAAATCCTACTTGCATCTAGATAAAAGTCTTCCTCAGAAGCCAAATGCATGCCTTCTTTCTGTTTAAGTTTTTGCGAACTAAAGTGTCCAGACACACACACACGCGCGCACCCCCACCACCCCCCCACACACACATGCACGCACACCCTCACACAGCTACAACAGGTGTCACTTTCCTCATCTTCAACACTATAATGTCATCTTTAGCTGTTACAGTTTTAGAGAAGTTTGGATTTAAGTCTATGGCAGTCACAGAGAAACAAATTTCTATTTTTTTTTTTTTTGTAGTACATATTAAGCAACAGACATATGATAAAGTGTTGCTAAAAAAATATTGTTTTTGCTTTTTTGTCACATAAATATTCCAAAGACATTTTAGCATCAAAGACAATCCAGTATCTTCAATCTAGCCCTATGTGAAGATCTAATCAGTTCCATTGTTAAATAATCAATTCACTGTAAATGACCACATTTTTTGGATCCAATTTCACCAGAAACACTCAGACCTGATTTCTGCCAAAAAATTATTGAAATAGAACCTGTCTGACAACATGAATTAGGCCAAAAGATCTCAAAAAGAAACACATAACACTCTGCCTTTTAAAAAATAGAAAAAAAAAAAAGAAAAAAGGAATTGATAAAAAATTGCTGACATTTGTCATTCTGCAAAAGTTAAGAAAGTTGTTGTGAAGGTTTTGGGACTTCAGTAAAACAACAGTGAGAGCTTTTAGTAAAGCTCAGTATTCATGGTTGAAATATCATGGGTGTGCTCCACTACAAAATCCAGATCCCCAAGGCCATCTAATATTTGGTAAAAAAACAACAACATCTGGATGACTTTTTATACAATCTTCTGTGGAAAGCTAACATCAAGTAAAGTTAACATAATTTCAGAAAACCAACATCAGCCAAACATGGCAGTAGTGTGATGGCTATAACTGATGCAACCAAGAACTGCTCTCTACCATAAAACCCTGAAGAAGTCCAGCCATTCTTTGGTGACCATAAGCTGAAACTTAGGTTAAACAGCAGGACAATGATCCAGAGAACACCAGCAAGTCCACCTCTGAATTTCTATTAAAAAATAAAATAAAATAAATAAGATTCTGGAGGTTTATGAATGGCCTAGTCAAAGTTCAGACTCAAGTCTGATTAAAGATGCATTGATGTAGCCTTTAACACATCATTAATGTGTTAAAGGTTATGGTTTAACACATTAATTTAAAAAAGACCAAACCAACATTTTTTACAGCAATGTACAAGACTCACTGCCAGGTTTTACAATATTTGAATCAGGTGTTGCTGCCAAGACTGACACAACCAATTATAAGAACAGACAGATCTTGCTACAGATTGTATAGAAAGTGAGAATCTAAATAACTAAAGTGAAACAAAATAGAAAAAAACTGAAGAAATCTGCAAGAGGGCACTTTTTTTTTAACAGCACTTTATAGCACTCGCAGTTTGTGTAAGTTGCCGTGTAACCACATGCTCCCAAGATGGCAAATGGGCACTACTTTTCAAAGTTTATAGTTTATTGAAAACCAGGAATGTCATACGGGTGAGTGGAACTTTTTATAGGGGCACTGTGAAGCTAACAAGCACCTTTAATGTTCACAGAAGCAAACAACTGTCAACTTTGGTCAAAAACCTTGAATTACCTCATTCTGTTCAAGTAGAGTCAAGTTTACATTCTGCAACAAGACAGAGAGTGGAAGTAAACCTTTCAACAGCTCAAGGACAACTAACAGCTCAAGATTCACTATCCTTCCCACCAACCATATGTAGCTGGTTGGTCGGAAACCTCAGAATGTGAGGCTTTACCAGCATCAGCATGATTCAAAGCCAACCAGATATTATTTTTGCAACAGGCCAAATTTAATGAATAAAAAACGTAGGGCTGAAACGATTCCTCGAATGATTTGAGTACCTCGATTATTAAAATTCCTCGAGGAAAACTGATCTGCCTCGAAGCCTCGTTATATTACGTGTCATTATTTAGCGCACCGTGTTCCGGCCGGCACTTTATTTACTCTCTCACTTCCGCCTGAGTTGTTGAAGAAAGCTAAGTGTTAGCAGCATAACGTCCAGTTTTCAAGTTCGGCCTGGGAGGATTTCATTGAGTCATGATAATGTCTGGGTTTTTGTCTTTTTCCGGGGGACCAATAAACATCTTAAAATGACGGCAGCGATGC
>CAEGAE010047779.1:0-24834 GCA_903067095.1 Girardinus metallicus
TATATATATATATATATATATAATTTTATTTATATATAACAGAAAATTGTTTTCTTTTTATCATTATTAACAGAAAATAATTGCTAATTATAAATTCTACATATAATTTTTTATGAATATTTTAAAAATTCTTTAATTTGTTATAATTTTATATATACACACTGCATTTTTTGTGTTTAAAAATGTATTTATATGGGTGGTTGATTTATGCTTTGTTGCTTATATTATTGCAAATTAATTAATTTAGAGAGACAAGATTTTTTTCCTCAAATTTTTGTTTATGTTCATTTTAAACTGTAAATTAAATAAGTAAATAAAAAAATAAAATAAAAATATTTGTGGAGTGTACTGTAGGCTTACTGTCGGTAACAAACAAGAGGTAAACATTTAATTAGGTCTAAAGTTTTTCAAAAGTTAAATTTAAAATATTGTGCAAAAAGTGCTGTTAAAAGTCTCCTTTGCAGATTTCTTTTGTTTTTGCTTTTTTGTTAGATCATGAAAAAGTATTTTCATATTTGTCAAAGCCGACTTGAGTAAATACAAAATGCAGTTTTCAATTAATGATTATTTTAAACATTTTCCAACCATATGTGATAAATATAATTCCAAACTAAACATGTGACAGTTGGTGTTTTCTAGTTCACTGTGGAGGATTCTGGCCCTAAATTGTTTAATTTTGCCCCTCTAGAGGTTTTTAGAGCACGATCAGCCCTCTTAAAGCCACAATATTTAACTTGTACAACAGAATGTTGTTTCCATATTTGTTAAAACTGTCATATTTTAACAACATGAGGCAGATAATATGAGGCAAAAAATTGAGCTTCTCCACTACATTGCGGTCTACAAAAAAACTCCCAGTCAAAAACAACCAATCAGAGCCAGGAGGAGGGTCTTAGCGCTGACAATCATCCTCGGAAAACGCTGCTTAATGTGGTAATGGTGGAAAACTGTTTATCTGCCATCATCGGTGGCCGTGCTAACTAGCCTTAGCCTTCCTGTAGCGTAGCAGAGAGAAAACCCTTTTCCTGGCTCTGATTGGTTGTTTCTGACTGGCTGGTTTATTTTGCAGATTTTACTGGGATCACTGGGAGGAGGCAGAGGAGACCCATTTTTCACAGTTTATTTGATAATGATCATTTTAACAAGTATGTAATGAACATGTTTTTTTGTATCAAAGCTGCATAATGCATCATAAAACCTGATTTATGCGGTTTTTTCATGGGTGGTTTCAACTTGAGGTCACAACCTGACCGAGATTCTCCTTCAGGGATTTTGGTAGAGAGCAGAATGTTTTTATTTTTGACCAATTATGACAATTAGTTCAGGTCTGAATCTACAAAACAGCCTCAGACCATCACACATTTTTATTCTGAAAATGCTGTGATAAGGTAAAGTAAGGTAATTTTATTTATGTAGCACATTTTCAGCAACAAAGCAGTTCAAAGTGCCTTACATGAATTAGAAAGAAATACAAACAAAACCAAAATAAAGACAAAAAGGTAAGGGTAACAACAAGAAAGAAAGCAAAAGTACTACACAATTTAAATTAGGTCTAAAGTTAGTTCTTGATTAGTAATAATAAGTCCACCACAATTTATAAACTAGTAGGACTTTCTCTGTCTCCATGTTTGATTCTTGTTCTGGGAAGTACAAACTAGACTAAACAAATAGTTTGTTCTGGATGTGTGAAATATAAAGCTAAATGCTGGTTCCAGTTGTTCTGGGTTCAGTTCTGGATGTGTGAAATATAAAGCTAAATGTTGGTTCTCCATGTTGGATTGTTGTTCTGGGTTGCTAAGCAATCCACAGTTTATGAACTAACAAGAGTTTCTCTGGGTCTTGCTCCGATATTAAAAGCAAAAAGCTAAATGTTGGTTTAAAATAATAAGTACATGTTACTCCAGAACAGGAAACATACTTTCTACTATTGTTCACGGAATATTTTCCTTTAAAGCTTTAGATTATCAAAATGTTTCATGGCAAGTGTTTGTTTTTATCTGACCTTGTAGCTCTCACATCGATGTAATTTATGCCCATTTACTGTCAAAGGCTAGTCCTCTTTTGTTCTTTAATTAGATTGTAGCACTGTGTTTTGTTTTTGAGGTCTTGTAGCATGCTCCATGTTGTCACTAATCAGCATGAGCTCGACTAGTGAAAGTGAACTCAGATTTCAAGAGGATGAATTTAATCACAATTATGTAATGATTTAAAAAGGGATGGGATTTCTTTCTCTGATAGAGCCAGGTTGGTTTGGATGGCTTTCTTTAATTAATAGATAAAATCATCATTTAAAAACTGCTTATTTGAAATTTACTTAATCTAAAATACTTTTTCACAGCACTGAACATGTAAAAAACATATTTTAGTAATTGTTTTTACTGTTGTACGCCTGAAGCTACGTTTAATTAGACAGACAGAATGCGGTTTCCTCAGCCACGGTGAGTGAATTTCCTGATGGATGGAGCGTCTCCCGTCTTAGAAAACATGTTTTCCTGTTCGTTTCGACATGCCGCTCCTGTAGTAGACGACCTGAGAGATGCTGAGGGAGGGTCGTCACATACCAAACATTCCTCTGCTTTATATATAAATACTGTTTAGGAACAAGCGCTCATGTTACACCAGCTTCATGCTAATTTATATTTTGTGTCTGTTTTACAGCAAATCTGTCCAGTCAAAAGTGGAAAACATCCTGGTGAGTCTATGAAGTACAAATCTGATGTTTGTGGAAATTTAACTAAAGATAATCACGATGTTCAACTTTTTTGTTTTACTTTTCCAATAATGAGGCGATCGTTTTCTTTTGTTGGGATTTTGCTGCTTGATCCTCAGCTGTCCCTGTTGGTCTCTAAGAAAAAACTTATTTCCTCACAGAGGTTTCAACTCAATGATTAAACATCATTTCAGTCATTTATGTTTCAGATTCACATTGTAGCTTCTCACAGGTTCTTTTATTATGAAAATCCAGGACAGTACTTCCTGCTGGAAAGGAATCAAAATGTAAAAAAGATAAAGTCTGAAAGATTTGACTGACGACAGAAGGAAACTGAATTTATAAACACGAGTTACTACATCCAACCATCCATCTGTCCATCCATCCAACCGTCCATCCATCTGTCCATCCATCCATTCTTAGGTCCATCCATACATCCATCCATGAATTTATCCATCCAACCATCCATCAGTTTATCCAACCATCCAACCGTCCATCCAACCATCCATCCAATCATCCATCTGTCCATCCATCCAACCATCCATCCAACCATCCATCTGTCCATCCATCCAACCATCCATCCAACCATCCATCTGTCCATCCATCCAACCATCCAACCGTCCATCCAACCATCCATCCGTCCATCCATCTGTCCATCCATGTATGGATCCATTCATGGATGGATCCATACATCCATCCATGAATTTATCCATCCAACCATCCATCAGTTTATCCAACCATCCAACCGTCCATCCGTCCATCCATCTGTCCATCCATCCATTCTTAGGTCCATCCATACATCCATCCATGAATTTATCCATCCAACCATCCAACAGTTTATCCATCCATCCAACCGTCCATCCAACTAGCCAACCAACCATTCAACCATCCATCCATTCATCCATCTGCCAATCCATCCATTAGTTAATTTATCCATCATTCTAAACCAATAGCATCCATTAATTCATTCTAACTTTTATTATTTTGTCTAAATTATAACTTTTTCTCTTTTTAACTTTTTGAAAATGTGACATTAACTAATTAAAAACCTAGAAAAAATGTTTTTATTTTTAAAACAAAAATAAAAAGTAACTCATTTGATAAATGGCTGTCAGTCGGATTCTGATAAACCAATAAGAAAACGATCAGTAAAAATATTCATTAGAACTGAGACTTCACTCTAATTAACCGGTCACATTACGTCACTTTAGCTACACAAGTACAAACTCTGAGCTAGGACTGATGGCCCCTAAATTTACACTTGATGTGCGACCTTAATTATTTTTGTTTCATTGTGTGAAAGCTGCAGACAACCTTTGACTTTAAGCCAGGGGGTGAACTCAGAGGATCAGTGGAGCTGGGAGACGTGTTAACAGCAGAAGACTTTGGTTCAGTCTGCAGACCGTCCTGCCCCACAGGAGCCGGCCTGTCTGTCCGTCCGACTGTCCACAGCATCTTACTAAACTGAGTGTGTGCACTGTGTTGTGTTACACACACAGCAGATACACGAATCCCTCAGAGCTCACTCAGCTGCTGTCACTACTGTCTGCCAAACCTAAGACTGAAACATTTAACCTCTTATTAAGACGTAGGCACAATATAACCACAGGACAATACAGCAAGACTGCAGAAACTGTACCAGATAAACCTCAGACAGATCGCCATCCGACACAGGTCAACACGCCCTGGTACACACACCTCAGAAACCTTTAGAGTAATCCTTAGCTCATGTTTTAATTTGAGAGTGAATTATTAATAGTAATAATAATAATGTTGACTCACTTCATAACACCTGTGAGTCAGAAACTAACACAGTAGGTCAAGCTGAACACCAGCGTAGTGAAAAATGGTGGTGGTCGTATCGTGCTGCGGCGGCCATGTTTTATCCTCCTTTCAGCTGAGCTCGTTAGAGTCGATGGGAAAAAACTTGTTAGAGGCTCCGAAAGAGGAGATTCACTTCATTAGTACAACGAATATAAAACCAGAGGTACTAGCGAATTGTTTTTGTGTTAGAATGGTCTAGTCAAAGTCTGGATCCAGAGGGTTCCAAAGTACCATGATACTTTACTTTGTGTTGGTCTGTCATATAAAATACCAGTGAAGTACACTCAAGTTTTTGGTTATAGATGAAAAAATGCCACAGTTACTGATTTTTTTTAACTCCAGGTGAAATGATAAATTTATGCGTTGTTGCTTGAACAGGGGTGCACAAACTTTTTGTCACATGGGCCAAATCGTCGAGTCTAAAGTATTCACTGGCCAAGAAAAAAAACTAAAATAAAACAAAGCAAATAAAGTCCTCCGATTGTTTTTTTTTTGTCATTCATTGCAGCAGGATTTTGAACATTTGCATTTAATTTTCAAATTCTTTTGGGCTCAGCTGAACAAATTTATTCTCAGATATAAAAACAGGATTTGGGTCAGTTTCCTTTAAAATGTTTACAGTATTGAGCCGAGTTCAATAAATTAAAAAAAGCTAATTTAGATGCAGCAAAGTTTTCTTTTCCGTAAAAGTCCCTGGATGAAAATGTCTCTGCTTATTATACGAGCTTAGTTGTAAAAATAATACTTTGTGTTGTACTTAAGATTCACCCTGATTAAAAATAAAAAGTCTAACAAACAAATTTGTATCATTCCTGAACTGAAATTTGGGGGCCACAAAAGGCCCCTGAGCCGCAGTTTGGACCCCCCCCCGGACTAGAACAACACATTCAGGATTTGTACTCTAAATATAAAGATGGTGAGAAAATAACCTTTTAAAATTGACTTCAGTTGAAACACAAACAATCTGTTCTCAGTTGATCTCTAAAATTGCTGATAATTCTGTAAAAAAAAGTCAGCTGTTGCAAATTTGCACATTAATGCTCATCAGATTGTCTTAAGCTCCTCTATTGTCACATATAAACAGCTCATATCTGCTTTCTTACTTCTATCAACTGTTATCCTCTTTTTCTTTTTGTGTCTGCAGCAAGATGTGGAGAAGTTCTCAGACATTGAAAAACTCTACCTCTACCTCAAATTGCCTACTGGTCCCAGCAGCAGCACAGAGAAAAGGTAAAACCTCACTTAAGACAGGGCGATAAATCAACTTTTTTAATTAATAAAATTTTTGGTTTTTGAAGATTAAATTTTTGGAAAATCAGGATTTTTTCCCCATCCTTCAGTGATGTCGGGGCGCGTAGGGCCGCCATCTTGACAAGCTTCT
Organism: Girardinus metallicus; assembly: GCA_903067095.1. Lineage (NCBI taxonomy): Eukaryota > Metazoa > Chordata > Actinopteri > Cyprinodontiformes > Poeciliidae > Girardinus > Girardinus metallicus. The sequence goes on from CAEGAE010047779.1 coordinate 5,916, forward strand.
ATTTATTTAAACTTTAAATTCAGAATATGAGAGCCAGGCTAAGATTTTCTTTTAAATTGCAAGAGTAAAATCATAATATATGACAATAGAGTCGAAATAACACAAGAATAAAGCCACAATATTAGGAGAATAAAGTAGTAATTTTATGACAACTCTATCATGAAAAATAAAAAACTAAAATGAGAAATTTTAAGACTCTTGTGAAGTTATACTTCGGTATAAGTTTTACAGATAATATTTTAACACATTCAGATAAAAGTGAACAGGAAAAGTTCCTGGAACTACAGGATTTTTAAATGATTGTTCAAGCATTTGTATCTGTTTTGAAGAAAGAGCCACATGAACTGAGCTAAACTTTTTTCTCCTTAAAACAACTTGTTTTCTCGTAATTTTGAGACATTTTTCTGATAAAAATGCTTTGCTCCTCTGCTAATTTTAGCTTAATATAGCCTGTCTCCAACACTCTCTAAGAAAAGAGAGCAAGCAAAAAATAAATCGGAAATCAGATCTGGTATGAAAGAAATCTGAGATTTTACCGTGTCGCCCAGCCCTGACCTCACCTGCGTGATAAACAAACATCTGAGCATTAACAACGATCCATGACCAAACCACAGAATATGTCTGCGATAAGCTGTTTGTATTGATGGCTCCGATGAGTTTTTGTGTTGTTGAATCAGTTTCTGTGCAGTCAGTGACTCGGCTCTTTTCTCAGTGACCAGAGCGCCCTGTCGTCCAGCCGCACTCAGCAGATGCACGCGTTCGGCTGGATCCGCGACCATCTGGAGGAATACCCAGAGACCTCGCTTCCCAAGCAGGAGGTCTACGATGAGTACAAGTACGGAGCAAAACTTTGCTGCAGAAATCCACTTATTTTAGCCACAACTTCAGAGTTTTGCTTTTAGCGTACAGCCACTAAATCACACATTTTTCAGAAGTTGCTTTTGTTTTTAATTTTTCTTTGTGCGAACACCTTACAGTGTTTGTGCCGCGTCCTGCCCTACATTACTACAGGCTAAAGTGTCGGTATAAATAGATGCAGCAGGCATGAGAATCACAGAGCAGCATGTGTTGGTAATATTAGAATGGAAAATCTGAGACAGCCATTGAAAAGCTCTGACACTCTTATATAACTTTTTTTTTTTTTTATCTATTTAACTCCACCAGAACAAAAATACAGCAGCCTCCAGAAACATTGGCGCCTTCGGGACCGACTGCTAAAAAAAGACCAAAAACATGCAGCAGGCTTAGTGTTTGTTTGATGCCTACAAGGTTTATATAAGTGAACGGGAACTACAGCTGATAATCAATCAATAATCAACCAGAGAAGAGGTTTTGGTGAACTTTACATGTCTATTTTGGGACCTGTATTGATTCATACAACCTGATAGATCTGTAGTGTCAACAGGTGAAGGTTGTTCCTGCACGATCTGGGAAAGTCTGGGATTTGATTCAGCATTTTTTGGGCCAGTTTGGAAAACAAAAAATGAGTTTCTAAAAATTATTTGCAATTCCAGACTTTAATTCCTGTCCCATCACTCCAAAAAACCCCAAATATTGCCAAGTATTTTTGGTCTGGTTTTTAGTGTAAATATCTTGGTAAGACAAAACAATCTTACAAGTAACTTTTCAGTATAGGAGCTTGACTAATGTCAATAATTCCTTAAAAAGTACCAGTTCTACTGGCGGATTATTTCACTTATAAGACAAAATGTCTTAAGCCCAATTGAACTTTTAAAAATCAATGTTAAGGTATTACTGACTAAAAACAAGCTCCTGTTTTTTGCTGAAAAGTTACTTGTAAGTTATTTTTTGTCTTATTTAAAGTGTACTAAGGTATTTTCCCAAGAAACTAGAATAAAAATACTCGGTAAGATTTTATATTTTTGCAATGATCATCTAAATGTTGTCTTTCCATGTGACCTTACTTCTCTTCCTGTATCCTTCATAAATGTCCTTCCTTCCTTCCTTTCTTTCTTGTATCTTTTACATCTGCTTTGTGTCCTTCCTTCCTTAATTTCTCATGTCCTCAGTTCATTCCTTCCGTCCTCTTTACCTCTTGTCTTTCTTTCCTTGTCATTTATTTCAAATGTCTTATTGCCCTTCTTTCCTTCCTTTCTGCCTTTTTCCCTCTCCCTTTCTTCCTTCCTTTTGTACCAATATACTTTTTTATTTGTTTCCTTCCCGTCAGTCCACCTATCATCCCTCTCTTAACTTTAAATGTGTCAAAAAGTTATAGTGACGTTCTGCTTAAAGACCACAAAACTCTGAAGTCTATTCGTTATTCATAAAGTGTTGAAATTCAGCACATTGCAAAAATATTCACACCCTTTTCATACTTACCTGTATTTTTTGATATTTTTGTGATACACCAACACGAATAAATGTATTTTTTTATTTTTTATTTTTTTAATATAAGGAAAATGACTGACTTTCACTTTTATTCAAATAAAATTTAGAAAATTGACTCCAGTGTCAGGCTGTCTCTCAATCAGCTGTGTGAAGTTTAGAGGCCGTGTGTTTTGTTTTTGTTGCCAATCCTTTCAAAAATAACTTCAGTGAAATTTTATGAAGGACAACAATTTTGGGTTTTAAGGATGTTCATTTTTTAGGACATAACATAAAAAAAACACACACAGAGTTTTAAACTTAAGACAGGGAAAGTTTTGTAAGAAGCATGTGTTGTTGTGGAAAGTCAATGCAAAATCCATTTAAGAAAGAGTAAAAACTACTAAAAACCTACATTTTTTATTAGAGCTACACTTAAAAACATTAGATGATTCTATATCGTCTGTTTAAGTAAAGATATTAAGTAAAGTTCAAGAGCCACTTGTGGAGAGCCTAAACTTATATGGAGTTTTACGGCTTCAATGTGACAAAAAGCAAAAGTCTGTGAGATAAAAATGCTTCTGAAAGGCATTTCACAGTAAAACACCGAGCCGAGACGTCATGTGACCGCTCTCTCACGCTTTGCTGTTATGATTCACTAATTTATTTTCTCTCTTGTATGATTCAGGAGCTTCTGTGACAATCTCAACTATCATCCACTGAGTGCCGCAGACTTTGGAAAGATGATGAAAAACGTCTTCCCGAACATGAAGGCGCGTCGACTCGGCATGAGAGGGAAATCTAAATATCCTTTACTGGAATGGACCGTACTGTACCAGTCTGGCTCACGTCTGTCTGCGCGTGTGTGTGTGCGTGTGTGTGTGTGTGTCTGGTCTTAGACCATCTGCTGCAGCAGTTCATAAGCTCTCTAAATATAGATGTGAAATGAAATGAAGCCCCCTTCCACCTCAAAGGCAGCAGCAGAATACAGAGACCCTCAGGGGGCGTCTCTGTGATCTTGACCTTCATGCGTAGCCGTGCCTGTTGAGCTTGTGACGTCAAGCTGCTGTTTGGTTTGTGTTCATGACCTTCACCGAGGTTAATGCCATTATCTCAGAGGAAGGTGGGGTCAGATTTCTTCAATTTCGTCAAGTGGTTAAAAGAGACGCCTTGGTTAGCTGAAGGGAGACTGGTTTTTAGATAAAAGCTTCAGAAAAACTGTTAAATTAACATTACGTTGAATGAAAAAGCTAAAACATAGACTCTAGTTTTACTGTGTAGGTTGTCAAGATTTTTGTTTACTGCCCATTTCGGTAACAATGCAGTTTAAAGTGCTTAAAACATAATAAATAGAAAAGAAACATTACAATTCAGGGGTAAAATAAAGCAAAGTAATAAAACTAGCTGTTCAGTCAGTGTGCCAGTTATTAAACAATGGCAGTTCTAAACAAATTGGTTTCTTTCTTAAACAAACTCAATGTTTCAGCATTTTTGCCATTTTCTAGAAGATTATTCCTTGATTCTGGTTCTGAAGATCTCCAGCATGTTTGGTCAGCTGGTTTTACTGCTGTACAATGGCTGCTGAAAAAGACAAGAGTTTTGTTGTTGACTTATCAAACCAGAAACCACTTCCTGCATTCTTGTTGGTTGTGCAGGAGGCTCTACTTCTGCTTTTCAAAGATGTAGGGTTGTATAATTGCGCTCACGTGAAATTGTAGCCATTTTCACTTGAGCGTAAACGTTGAGTTGGGGGTGTGGTCAGCAGCAGCAGCTTATTTGGATTTAAAGAGGCCCTACACTACAAAAATACAAAATATTACCAAGTAATTTTGGTCTAGTTTCCAGCGCAAATATCTTAGCAAACTTGAAATAAGACAAAACTAACTTACACGTAACCTTTAGCAAGTTATAGAGACTTTTTTTAAGTAAACAATTCCTTAATATTGATGGAAAATGTACTAGTTCCATGGCAGATAAATTAACTTATAACAAGACATTTTACCCATGTTATAATTTATCTACCAGTAATAGAGCAAATATTTTTTTCAGCAATATTAAGAAATTATTTACTTAAAACAAGCCTCTATATACTGCTGAAAAGTTACTCGTAAGCTAGTTTTGTCTTGTTTAAAGTTTGCTAAGATATATGCGCTGGAAACTAGACCAAAATTACTTGGTAAGATTTTATGTTTTTGCAGTGTAAGCAGCTTGAAATGAAAGAAGCTCATAATAGAATAAAATCTCATCACTTATTTAAGAATGCTTTTGTGTAAAAAAAAAAAATAAAATAAATAAAAAATGTAATGAACATGTGTTGTTTAGCCCATAGACCGTTCCTAACCTGTTTAAATACTTCCTAAAATGTTTTGGCCTTAACACGGTCTTACATATTGCTACAGTGGACTAAGAAAGAGACCGTTCGTCCACATGCCGTCTTTACCCACTTTGGACCTCCATAAATCAGCAGATGGAGTAAGCAAACCGGACTTTTTAAAAACATTTTTAGCGCTGGAGAACCTTTTATTAATCTGTTCTTGCCTGTATAACTCCATCCGTTGAGCAGCTTCAGTGTGAAGCCCTGGAGTCACCATGCCATGTGAGCGGCATCAAGGAGGAGCTGCGATTTGCAGCCTGTGATCTTGTGTGTGAGTGGGCCCAGAAGGTTCTGAAGCGCCAGTTTGATGCCGTGGAAGACCTGGCCCGCTTTCTGATCGACAGCCATTACATCAGCAACAAGTCTCTGGCAGCTCTGACGCTAATGACCGGCGCAGCAGCGGCAGGTGAGCAAGCTAACGCTGCCGAAAGGTGGGGGAGACATCTAGTGGCAGGTACGTGTTACTGCACCTCTATGGAGGACCAAAACTGACATAATTAAGAATAAAAGCGGAAATGTGTATTTTTTATTTTTCCTTTTCCTTAAACATGTGTTTTTGTCAAGAAATTAAAATATTTTATTTTGCCTTTTCCTTACAAGAGCGTTTTTGTAAAAAAAAAAAAAAAAAAAGCATATATTTTCTTTTTTTGTTTTCCTTAAACATGCATTTCATCAAGAAATGTATATATTTAGTTTTGTCTTTTCCTTATACAAGCGTTTGTTCTTTTGTCATTGCCTTTTCTCCTTTTTTTAGTGTGCATCACTTTAAATTGGATTAATTTTGTCAAATCAGGTTTTTTTTCTTGAAATATTTTTACTAAAATGATCAAATGTTTTTTTTAGAGTGCACATATTTTTTATATGACAAAATCTTTTATTCTAAAAGATATTTGGATAGTAACTAGCTACATTTATTTGGGTGACTTTTTGGGAAAAACATTACTTTTAAGAGTACTTTTACTACGTTGTACTTTTTACTTTTGCTATGAAGTATCGGTACTTGTACTCGATAAAATTCCTGGATACTCTATCCACTGTGAGTATCTTCATTTAATGAAAAACAAACTTGTTTCAACCAAAATAATCACCAGACACACACCTGAAATTTTTGTTAAAGTTTCATAAGTTTTACAGTGAAAGAAATTGATTTGGTAAAATGTTTATTTTGCCTGATTTTGTTATTTATATTAGTTATTTTCACTGTGGTCTTACCAAATGCCAAAATTTCCACATAGTTTTTTATGTTTTGGTCCTTCTGGTTATGTGTTTTTTAAATATTGATTGATGTTTTGATCAGTTACTCAGTACTTGAGTGGACTTTTTGCTAAATCCTTTTTGCTCTTACTTGAGTCATTTCTTACTTTTTTACTTTGTCTTGAGTAAAAATAAATTGAAGCAGTGCTATACTCTTATTTGCGTAAAGTTTTTCAGTACTCTACCCACCACAAAGCAATGCAAAAATATTTTTTCATTGTGAACAACAGTAAACTGTATAAATAACATTGTTGTTGCAGTGTGTCTTTAAGTCCCTCTGTTTGTCTCCAGAGGTCAAACCTCAGCAGACCATCTCAGCCTTTGCACCCACAGCCGAGACTCAGCCTTTCCAGCCTCAAGGCAAAATGTTTTCGTCGCCGTCCGTAGACGCAAAGCAGCAGCTGCAGAGGAAGATCCAGAGGAGGCAGCAGGAGCAGAAGATGCTGTCTCCTGTTCTGGGAGAGGAACAGGCGAAGCGGATGCTGGACAGCGTGACTTGTGGCAGCCCCAGCCCTCCCTCGCCGCAGCCGACCATCGGCATCGTGGTGGCAGCTGTGCCGAGTCCCATCACAGTAAGAAATGAGGATTATGTCTTTTAATTTCACTCCCTGCTTTGGGTGAAATTACCGTAATAACCTAAGATTGGCTGGAAAGCACAATGTATACCCTTTCAGAAACCATTGGAATTTTTCATATAGCGCAAAATGTGGCGGAATTACGGTACTGCAACTTTGGCTGGACCCACGCCGATCCGTTCAGTCTGGAAGGGCTCCTCTTAGGGCTGAAACGATTCCTCCGATGATTCGAGTACCTCGATTATTAAAATGTGCCTGCCTCGAAGCTTCATTAAATTATGTTTTATTATTTAGCGCACCGGGTTCCGCCCGGGTCGTTATTTGTCGTGGGCAGCGCTCTCACTTCCGCCTATGAGTTGTTGCTAAGCGCTAGCAGCATGACGTTGAATTGTCTGGCGTTTTAGCAGGTTTTGGGGACAAATAAGCATTGTTACATTGTGTGGCGCAATTATCGGATTACGATAGGTTTTCTGCTGTCGGAACCGCGTCGTCACCACAAGATACTCGATTAATCGTAAAAATATTCTGTAGAGTACTCGATTGCTAAAATATTCTTTTAATCACTTCAGCCCTAACTGTGTTTGTAATTGTTTTTTGTGTTTAGGTGCAGAAGAGCGGGCAGCTGATGTCACCGAGTCCTGTGGCAGCAGTGGAGAGCAAAGTTCTGCCGATCAACTTCCAGATGGTCTCCCAGCCGGTTCAGGTAGTGAAGCAGAGCCCCAAACCTGCCCAGAATAACCTGACCAGTCCAGCAGGGGAGCGCCCTGTTCGCCAGCGCTATGCTCAAATCCTGCCCAAGCCCTCTGCCACCTCCGGCATCGCCATGCGCTCGCCCTCCACCATGATCATCACCAACAGCCCCATTAAGACGGTGATGACCACATGTCAGGTCAGTCCTGTCAGCCTGGTCAAGATGACCGCCATTTCTCTGGCGCCTACCAGCAGGGAGACGACGTCCCTCACAAACTCCACGCTGCGGCCGGCGTCTGTAGGCTTCGCTTCTGCAGCCACAGCAGACGCCGGCTCCAACCAGAACGCACAGGCCGTCCTGGCCCCGATAATTGGGGCAGACACTCAGAGCGTGGATGTGGAAATGGAAGTTGAAGCAATACATATGAACAGCCAAATGCAAAATCCCAACAGTCAGGCTTTGGCCCAGGAAGGAGCAGCAAACAGAGCTGGAGGGGCAGTTCAGAGAGCGGCTAGTGTGCCCATTCCTCACTCCAAAGGCTTCCTGGGTCTGGAGGAAACATCGGCCAACACAAGCAGTGGAAACTCCTCGTCTGCGGTCAGAAGTAGCAGTAATACTGCCAATAAAACCGGCTCTTTACTCTTAACCTCTCCTAATCTGAACACCAGCACTCTTTCTTTAGCAAACACCAGCAGATTATCGTCCTGCGGAGAATCCGCCCAAGCAGAAGACGGGTTCTTATCAACAAAGAGCTTCAGGAAACGCTCGGGCCTCACTTCAGACATCTCCCCAGTTAAACGGGTTTTTATGCCCCAGCAGCCAGCAGAGGGCGCTGGTTATGTCCAAGGCCACGGTAGCTCAGGTAGACCAGAGAGTGCACCAGCCTCCAGGGAGCTAGAGATGAAGATGAACAGCGTCTTCTCCTCTCAGGTCCATGTACAAAGTTCTTCCTCTCTCTTTGACTCTGCTGCCAAAACACAAAGCTCAATGCAGAGGAAAAACACCCCCAGTGTTATGGAAACAGGTGACATCTTGATGCAGGAGCAGCGGGGGCACACAGTGGGTAACATGCACGGCATACCAGCTAACCCTGGCTACCAGAATCATGCAGGCATGACTTCAAACTCAGCTTATCAGTGCAGTTCTGCTGCAAACTCCCTTCAATTTGTGACTCATGCAGCTTCTAATCAGCTCCCGATGCAGGAGCACATGGATTACTTCTCCTTCGATGATGATGTGACGCAGGACAGCATCGTGGAGGAACTGGTCCAGATGGAGGAGCAGATGAAACTGAAACGGATGCAGGAGCTGGGAAGCTGCGGCCCGCTGCAGGGCCAAGCCATCCTGACGCCAAACAGCGTCACATCCGCAAGCCACAGCATGAGTGGCTTCTATCAGGCCCCCAGCAGCCTCATCCACACCCCCACTCCCACCTCAGAGGTGATGGGTGGAGCCCAGACCCTGACCGGAGACAGCCCCTGCTCTCGGATCGCCTCCACCACCCCGGTCGATAGCGCCCTGGGCAGCAGCCGCCACACCCCCATCGGGACGCCTCACTCCAACTGCAGCAGCACCGTCCCTCCCAGTCCGGTGGAGTGCAGGAACCCGTTTGCGTTCACGCCCATCAACTCCAGCATGACGTGTTTCCACGACAGCAGCCCCGTCTCCAGCAGCCCCGTCAAGCCCATGCAACGGCCCACGGCGACCCACCCCGACAAGGCCAGGCTGGAGTGGATGAACAGCAGCTACAGCAGCGGCGGTGGCGGCGGCTCAAACAAATCAAACAGCGGAATGGGAATCCTCACCGGCTACAGAGGTCTGACAGATGAGCCGTTTCAGAAACCCCACGCCTTCGCCGTTCCCCATGCTCGCCACCACGATGGCCACTGTGGCCGCCTGACCCCCATCTCCCCGGTGCAGCAGCAGGTCGCCAGCATGAGCAGGCAGGAGGGCTTCGCTGTGCCGGCGCCTCTGGATAACAAAACCTCCTGTACGACGTTTCGCTGTCGCAGCGTTAGCCCAGCCGTGCATCAGAGGAACCTCAGCGCTCTTCCCATCGTCCCGCGCTCTGTGGTGTCCCCCTTCAACTCTCCCGTAACACCCGAGGTGCTAAACATCTTCGCCAACAGCGAGGCAAACCTCGGGGTCAGCAGCTTGGCTCAGAGGAGCCGCTCCGTGCCGCTGAACATCATGATGCAAACCGAAGTGCAGCAGTGCAGCAGCATCAGCAGCATCCTTCTGAGCAAGCTGGACGGGGACCACGATGATGCGCTGCGCGGTTTAGGCGTGCATGGTGTTCCCTCCGCCTACACTGCTCGGATGAACCTGACCCAGATGCTGGAGTCCAACTCCAGCCGCCCCGGCAGCGATGACAGCCTGAGCCTGATGGCGTCTGAGTCCAGCGGCAGCTCACAGCAGCCAGGCTACCTCATAGAAAACACTGTTAGCGAACAAATGAGTCTCTCAGCGGGCAACAACCAAATTCAGCCAGCCTCTGCAGAGCAGCAGCAGGCTCAGTCTGCAATGCTAGCTTTGAGCTCGCAGCAGCAGCATTTGGACTTCAGGAACACGCAGCAGCACCACCTCCTGACGGGGCCGCTCATGGAGCAGGTGTCGGAGCTCACCGCGGGCGGGGCAGACTTCCCCTGTGAGATCAGGATGACATCAGAGCTCTCTGGCAGCATCAACGACCTGAACTCGCTGGACACAAACCTGCTGTTTGACCCCAGCCAGCAGCAGAGCCGGTTCCACAGCGCCGCAGCCGAGGAGCTGAACGACCAGCTGTTCCAGCAAATCACCGACACGCCTCACTCGGGCGGATTGGACTGGCTGGAGAGCAAAGATCACCCCACTGTTGGGCTAATGGGCTGAAAAATGACACTTTTTCCATTAAAAACTGAGGTAGCTGTGTGTTTTTTAATGTATTTATCAGGTATTTACTCCGTAACTCTAATGTACTAACAAAACCAAGGACACACTGGAGGTTTGTCCGGTTTAAGTGCCAGGCTGAACTGATATAATGCTGCAACACTAAAACGTCCCTTTAATTATACAGTAAAAAAAAAAATCACCTCTTGTTTTATCAAAAGCAACTCCAGCAAGCAGATAGAGCAAAAAGATAAACACCAGCCTAAACTCACTGTTATATATTTCTCTAAATATACATTTACATCGTGGTATTTAACATTTGAAAACTACATCAATGTTTAAAAAAACAGAATATAAATGAAACTATAATCTATTCTTAACTATTAATATATATTACCACACATCTGTGTGTCATAGACTTTAATGTAGGAATAAAACTCAACAGTTTACTTAGATATTAATAAAAACTAACCTGTGTGAAAGTGCTCACCTGTGCTGCATCGACATCTAGGATTCACAAATTTCAAGACACACAAATTAAAATCTTTACATAAACACACAAAAATTTGTTTCTTTTGACATATTTTCTCAGTATCTGCTTGATGACAAACTAAACTTACTTAAAGGAACAAAGTATTCAGATTGTAAAGGGTCAGGAACTCAGTTTAATACATTTTTGTGTTAGCTAAAGTATAAAGTGTATAAAAGTGTTTGTGGTTCTATTTACCACAAAGTGGAGATGAATACAAAAATCTGATTAAGAATGCGAAATAACCTACGTTTTTTATTTTTAGACTAAAAAGATAAAAATTATCCATCTAATCACTAGTTTATGCAGACATGACATTTTGATCCAAACTCATCCATGTAACGCTAATCTTATATACAAATATATTTATGATAACGTCTTAGCTATCTAATCATATACAAATGTAACCAACCACATTTATTTTCAACCCTGGTAAAGAAAAAAATAAATCACACAGAAATATTAGAAAAAATCCAGCACTTACTTTGAGTAGAAATTAAAAAATCCAGTGTTTAGAAATAATTACGTCTACAAAATCACTGGTGCAAATGTTGAAATGAATGTAGCGGAAGCCTTTTTTATTTAGTCTTTATTTATGTCTACTATTAATTTATTTATACTTTACACAGAGGTTTGTTTCCTTTAGCCACTGGTGCATATTTATTATCTTTATGTCCTTCTTTAAAAAAGGGATTCAAGCAGGAAGGGAGACCAATAACTCTGCCAGTGTTGATCCAGTTAAATGCAGTTATTCCCTAACTTTGATTATTTAAGTTATTTTCCTGTAAGAGACAATGCTACTGCAATAAAAGAATAAATTGAGTTTTTTTTTTTACAAAATGTGTGTAACAGTTATCTTTACAGAACCTTAAAAGGAAGGGAAAAATATTCCTAAAGATTTTCAAGCTTTAAAAACATTTTCAATGTTTGTTTTCTGCTTTTATTTAATAGAAACCTCGTTGATCTTGGCAGATTTAGTGCTAATAATTCCCTTAAAACTACATGATTTATGCTATTTCAATCAAAAAGATGTTATGAGATGTTTTAATTTTCTCAAAAATAGCTTTAAATAAAATATGTTGCACCAGCAGGGTCCTTTTCAACCACTAAATAAAAGAAAATGTTTATAATAAAACCATTTACTAACAAAACCCATTGAATGGGTTATTCTTGCACTGTTTTTATTAATAATGAACATGAAAAGCAACTGTAATCTCTTTCGTTTTTTGCAAGTTTCTCGCTTCTCTTTTGTGGCTTTATGAATATTTATTTGAAACCACTGCATACTAGAAACAAATTACCTGGATTTTATTCGTAAATCGAGCCAGGTGCTGTAAAATCCCTGCTGTGTTTAAACTAGCAGGGACAATTAAACAGAGGGTCAGACTTTACCTGAGACGAGGTGAGAAAACTTCACCTTTATGTCAACAGAAACTCTCACAGAGGAATAAAAAAGGAATACGGTTTAATCCTCATTTATATGTAACGTCAGACTCGATGCTTGTCGTAACGAAAGCGGTGCTTTTATTTTATTGGCTGGGCTGTGTAATAAACCAGTGGCTACAGCGCTGACAATCTGTTGTGCTTTACAATAAAAACAAGAATAATCACTGTGTTCAGGCTGCCATGTGAAGCTTCTCTTCCTACCCACGGAGCTTCACGCTAAACAAAAGATGCACTTGAGGATCTCTGGTTCCCGAGCCTTATGTCCATGCCAAAGATGTCTCCTCCAGAAACTTGCACTGTGCAATGAGTGTAATGTTAAATAGTGCTGTGTGTTAGCAGCTAAAAGCCATGTGACTGCACTTTGAAGGTACGACGAGAAGTAGAAACCTTGTGACGTTTACAGCACTGGAAAGACGTTTGTCTCTAAATTTTGTAATCTCTCTGTTTACTATCTTTGATGCTTTTGTTTAAGCAGCAGGAACATGTTTTATATAGGAAAACTGGTCCTGGAGGCGACGTATTGATCTACTGTTTGTAATTTTTATTAGTGATTTTCTGATCTGACTATGTTCTGCTGTATTTTCGTACAGACTGAAAGTGTGGTCAGTTCTGGTTGCTTTACTGCTATTTATTTACGCCGGGTTGTTTGTACAGAAGAACTAAAACATGTAATGTTGCATAACCACAATAACTCAACTGGTGTTTTATATTATCAACACATACTACCACAATAAGGTACATCTCTTCTTGTTTTGTTGTATTTCCTTTTAGATGCATCCTGGCTCCTTAGATTCAGGATGGAGCTCCAAAAACGTTTGCACTTGTTTCTGTGGAAGTGGCACTGTGTGTGATGGTTATCTGCTCAAAGAATAATGTCTGGATACATTAAAAATGCAGTCGTTTGAACCTTGCTGATTATATTTGACTGCTAGAAAGCAGACTCTATATTTGTTGTGTGCATTTTTCCGCCCCAGGTTTCCATTGTTTTACTGTGTGTTCATTAGCAGTAATGTTTCACTAAGACTTTACCCTTCCTCTTGTAAGTGGTGCCGAGATGTAGAGCTTCTCTCCACTGTAATCATTTTGCTGTGACGTTTTTTTTTTTTTTTTTGTATTTTAGACATTGCTTTTATGAGAGGAAGTGCTTGTTGATGCATTTTTTTTAAAAACACTTTTTAAAACCAATAAACATTTTTAAGTACAAGAGACTGCCGGGTTTTTATATCCGTGGGGAGGAAGATGAAGCAGGAGGTTTTCCTCAGCGAGATCCCGTATGAGAAATTACATCAGACATGAATGTTTTTGGCAGGTGAGAATAGTACGGAACAGGATTAGTGCCACTGGAAAGAAGGAAGAATTATGACTTTTTTCTCAGAATTCTGAGATTAAAGTCAGAATTCTGAGATTTAAGTCATTATTCTGAGTTTTGTTAGATATTTAGCCTCTGGGAACCACACCTTTCTCCACCTGAAGTGAGGTTTGCCATGCTCTTCATGGCAAAGTCAGAACTCAGAGAAAAAAAGTCAGAATTCTGAGAAAAAATTCTGAGATTAAAGTCAGAATTCTTTTCCAGTGGCTCTAATGCATGTCTCGATGAGAAATATTGCAAGATGTCTGAGTTTCCATAGCAACAAATGTCCTCTCTGTATAGTGCCAAGGGAGAATGTTTTTTTTGTAATGGTTATGAATAGTTTTTCACACTTTCTAAATGTCACTCTTTCCTTTCAACTTCCAGCACCTGATCAAGCTCAGGAGGTTTTATGTTAACAAAAGGGGAGACTCCACATGCAGGTCCTTATTTGCCCATTTACTTTAATACTTTAATAAATAAATAGTTAAATGTGAGATGAGTAATGTTACAGATCAGATTTTTAGTCTGATTTTTATTAATCTAAGGCCAAATGAAGAGGGGAATTAAACCAAAGCAGTGAAACCAGGCCGTCACAATCTTTGTTAAGTCACTTGAATCTAGCATAATTATTTTGGTGTAGAAAGGATGCTAAACTCAAACATAAGCTAATGTTGTGTCCACAAATAGGAGATGAATAATTTTAAATTGGATATTTAGTTGAACGTATAGAAAATATGCAAGAGGTAATGCATTTTGACTAACATAAAATACTATTTCAGCACCAAGAAAACGATAACCAAACAAAGACAGCAGCTTACAAGTTGTATTAAACATCATGTTTCCCTCTCTTAGTGAAACACGGTGGTGGCAGCATCATGCTGTGGGGATGCTTTCTTCTTTCTGCTGTTTTCCTCAGCATAAAAGTGGAGAATGAGTGGACTAGCCCAAGCATGCAGTCAGCGGATTTAGATCAAATTGCATCCATGTATTGCAAAGCTCCAGTCAAAGAGAAAATAAAAATCCAATTTGTAGCAAAATAATAAAATCTGATGTTCACAGACGTTCTCTATCCAGTCTGACTGAGACGGGGATGTTCTGCAAAGAAGAAAAAGAAAACATTCAGACTTCAGAGCTGCTGTCTGTCCCAAAAGACTTTCAGACGAAGCAGGAGGAGAGTCTATAAATTGGAGGCTCGGGGGAAGTTGTTAGAGGCTGAAAAACACCTGAGACCGGTTTGGATTGTTTCAGCTGCTAGCAAGACGATTAACATAAAGCCAGTGGAATTACTGAGATCAAAGCATACTGTGTTTACATGTCAGAAAGGCCTAATCAAAGTCAAAATCCTAAATACCTGCATGTTAGGTCACTTCTGATCATAAAACTGTCAGGCAGTTAAAGAAAAGCAGTAAGTTTCTTCTGACAAGTCTAGTTTATTAAATGTTTGTTTTATAATTAAACACAACTCTTTCCTACATCAAAACCAAAATGTAGATTTAAAAAATTATTCTGGGTACAGATTTTTATACCCACTTCATTGCTGCCACAGTAGGTTTTCGAACCAGCGACTTTTTTATTGCAAGGCAGCAGAGCTAATATTGGAGCTGAGATCAAATAATGGAAAATGATTATAGCCATAAATAAATAACAGGCTTTTCATTTTCTCACAGTTAGTACATTTTCAGAATTGTAGTTGCATAAATAACATAGAAAATAGGTTTCCTCACTCTGCTGGGGGAAAAAATTAAAGGAAAAGGTTTTTTAATCTGTTTATTTTGTTAGGAATATATATATTCTCTTTCAGGAAAGAACAGACAATGTGAAACTACACCAAAAGAGGTTTTCACAAGACGTAGAAACAAAGTTTAATGCATTGCAGTAATATTAAAATAATTCATATCTTTGCCTTTGACAATAATAACCCAATTTAAATTGACTAAATATGTTGTTTTCACAGAATTTAAAAGAATAAAAACATTAAATCTCTAAATTAAACAAGTCTGGATCTTCTTGTTATTAAGGGGAAAACTTTAGAATTAAGCAATGGCTGCCAGATTAACAAAAAATTTACAACGTACTCCTTTGCATCTTATATCTCTTCGGATAAACACCACTGCTGCTGCAGGTGAATATCTTGGTCTTTTGTGACCTGTGTTTGATGGAAAAATATGTGTTTTCTAAACACCAGCAGCAACTGTGGACTGCTGGCGATCTCTAGCAATGTTTAAACCAACTCCAGCCTTGCAACTACGAAGTCTGAACTTTGCTGGTATTTATGTATCTGCAGAAAACACAAAAGCACAGGAGGAAAACTGTCAAAGGGTTTCCGCCCTTTTCCAGAAAACTGTTGTTTTTGTCTGCAGGCTGGCCCAGAAGTTTGAAGCACTCAGGCAAAATTAAGGAGAGATTTCTTGACAGAACTGATCACTGAAGCTGAAAATTGCAATATAAGAAACCTTAAGGATTGCAAGCTGAATACTGCTTGAGAAAGAAAATATATTTTATATCTTGGTTAATACAGAAACTGCACTCGAAATGCAATTTTCGAGCGCATGCAGTTTCTGACTGAAGTGTATGTAATGCTTCAGTTCGACACTTACCGGAGATTGTCTGCGCTGTAAACAACAATCCTACACTCCAAAGAGAGAAGTGCAGATCCGAATGAGGCGGCTGTTAATGTTAATTCAATACGTGGAAGCGTGGCCAACACGGACTGAAAGACTTCGTTCACTTGCTGGTGCTATTTCTAAACTACGGCAAACTACAATTCTAAAAACGTGCACAACTTCTCCTTCTGTTTGCTGATTGGTTCGGTTGGAATTCTATTGGAGAAATCGAGCTCAATGGGAGAAGTCCCAGACGAAGCACTGAAGGGAGATGAGAATTGAACGTAACTGCAAAGGAAGGCAATGGCCAGGCTAGCATTAAGGTGGATATAGTGTGAAACATCTTGATCGATTTAATTTCTGAAAAGTGCCCACAATGGAGGACTTTGAATTGACCTTATGTTGTGATCCCACGTAAAGCTCCAGCGCACAACTCATCTGAAATTTAAAAAGTAGGACCACCAGGCATCCTTAATGGATGAAGTAGAAGCTTCCAAGAGGAACTGACTGACAAATTTGGAAACAAAATGTTTGGATGTTGGTTTGGTTTTAATACAAAATAGGGTCACCAGGAATAGTTTAACATGTGGACATGCAGAGATTATTTCTTAGCAGAGATTATTTTTGGTAAATAAGATGTCCTCTCCTGGGAGGCAAAAAAGTGAACTGGTGTTCAATAACAGAGGACAAACCCTTATCATTTCAATGCATACAAACTCTGTCCATCTCTGAGAACCAGGATGGTCCGGAACAATCGCCACGTCATCAACTTTTAGCATCTGGACAGGAAATCACTTTGAAAACTTGACTCTTCACCGTATTTTGTTGCTGCTACTTCTTTGGAAATCAACTGACTCATGTGTGAAGAAAGTTTGCCAGGAAACATAATTCATATGTTTCCTGTCCACACATGACTGACGCTGGAAAGGGGAACACTTGAAAATGATCAAATAAGCATGAGATTCAGACTCCTTTAAACCAGATAAAGAAAATGCTCATAATTAGCTAAAAGAAAAGTTTGAATAGGTCAATCTTTGTTAAATTAATTTACTGAAATAAACGAATGTTTCAATAATTGTCCAATTTATTGAGCTGCACTTGTGTCATTCTTCTTGTAAGCAATTTTTTACAATGTAAAGTTAAACATCCACATATTTAACAAAAGGAAGGCAAACCCTCTACTAATGTAAGGGAGTACAATATAACACCAACCTACATACTACTAAATACTGATCAACAGTACTCAGAAAAAGACAAAAATAAAAAACATCTAAAGTTGCCAGCAACAACCTTGACAGTTTAAGTAGCTAGTTGGATTGGGGGGAAATGGTAAATAGCCAGTAAGTACACCACATATATTTCTTAACCGATCTTTTTACTTGAGTAAAGTTTTTGAAAAAATTTGTTTTAGGAGTATTTTCACTACGCTGTCTTTTTTGCTTTTACTTCATTAATTTTACTTTGAAGCATCACTACTCTTATTTGAGTGAAATTTCTTGATTTTCTACCCACAGTGAGTAACTCCACTGAACGAAGAACAAATATGTTTTAACCAAAAAATTTACCAGACAAAGACACACACCTTTTTGTTAAGGTTTTATGTTTTACATTGAAAGAAACAAATTTGGGAAAAAAATGGTTTTGCCTGATTTTGTTACTTGTCATTTTGGTCCTTAAAATACCAAAATATCTTCTTAACTTTATTTATTTATTTTGTATTTTAAAATATTAAATGATTGATAATTTGATCAGTTACTGAGTACTTGAGTAGACCTTAAACCATATACTTTTTTAAAACTATAACTAGAGTAATTTCTTGGATAGCTACTTTTTACTTTTACTTGAGTAAAAATGGGTTAAAGTAAGTAATGCTCTGTATGAATTTTGGCAAGTAGCCCGGTACCAGCATCCCGCTGGTACCGGGCAAAATGCCCCCATCCAACCCCAGGGACATTAGCAGTATTATGGAACGACTTCAGTTTTTAGAATTGAAGATTCAACGGCTGGAGGTGAACTTTGAGATCAACGCTACCTGTGGAAATGAAACAACTCTTCCTCAAATCAGCGGAGAGGTCATACCCCCCCGCACCAAGCAGCTCAACCTGGATCGCTCAGGGTACCAACCCAAAACAAAAGTCTCACACTGTGGATCCCATGAGACGACTAACGGGGAGAACCCCTCACCTGGACGAATCAGTGTGGCCGGCTCTGAGCCGAAACCCACCTTCAACTTCAACACCTGCGTCGCCAAAGAATAATAAACAAGCAGCTGGAACCAGAACGGCTCCACCGACCCCACTTCCAAGAATAAAGCGACCAGCCCAAGCCCTAAAACATTCTGACTCCGTGGGAATCCCACTGAAAAACAGATTTTCTGCACTTCAGCCTGAGCGTTTGAGTGAAACCTCGGCTTCAAACATCAACAATGAGGCAAAGCCAAAACATCCACCCCCCAAAGCTCCAAAGGACAAAGCGACCACCAGGAAAACAAAAGGTTTGCCAAGAGTGCTTGTTGTTGGAGATGAGGCAGTAAATGGAACCAGTCACGTTTGCAATCCCAAGAAAACGAGAGTGATTTCTTTTCCTGGTGACACTTTATCTGATTTAACTCGCAAAGTGCTCTCTCTAACCACTGATCAGCCAAATACTGAGACTTTGGTTGTGCATGTTGGAGCCAACGATCTGGCAAAGCAAAAATCTGAGATTCTGAAAAAGGACTTTAATAATCTTCTGAACACTATGGGAAAATTAAAAATGAAGTTATTTCTCAGTGGTCCAATTCCATCACCTCAATGGGGAGACGAGAAACACTCCAGGCTGCTCATCATAAACAAATGGCTGATTAAAACCTGCTCTGCCAGCTCAGTGACCTTCATCGATAACCTCTGGATCTATTGGCAGCG
>CAEGAE010047797.1:0-108579 GCA_903067095.1 Girardinus metallicus
TTGTTGGAAAGCAAAAACCCAAAAAGCAGTCCAGGCAGTAAAGTTAAGAAAATTTAATCCAGTGCCACAGAGTGATACATTCCATGCAGTTATACGTGCACGGTCCTAATGGAGCTTGGCTAATCCAGCGGCCCCAGAATAGGTGCTTTAACAAAGGCGCACTCAGATTATGTAGGTTCTCCTTAAGGGAGCCTGATTGGTCAAAACCTATTTCTAAAGTTCATCCCTCATTACAGCATCTCTTGTTTAGCTGGCCTGATTGGACACCCGGGGCCTCGTCTGCTCCTGTTCGTCTCCTCCTTACTTCATCTCATGCCATCTGCAGCTGCAGACACTGACCCCTTCACCTGCAATCGTTTTTCTCCCACAAGGTGTCCTTGGAGCATTCCTCTCTGTTTGTGCTCCGTCTTATCAGGCCTGCTGCGTTTCTCCCACATTTCTCTGGGCCCTGCTAAAACAGAGAGAGACTGTGACAGTACTTTTCCTCTCACACTATGTGTTTTGTTATATGTTAGTTGTATTAGTTAAAACAAATCAGTCCAAATGTATTAATTATTTCCCACACATCCAAAACTAAAATGAACATCAAATGACAATGCAGTACAACAATGCAGTCATGCAGTAAAGTAGTTCCTGAATACAACAGTTTATTTGAAATGGATAATGCCGAGTTAAACCCGACTCAGTGGGTTATCATTTTTTATAATTTATCATTTTTGGGTTGTTGTTTAGTTTTTAGATGCTGGTTTTATTTATTTTTCTTCATTCCTGAAACTTGCTCAAATAGGGATCAAATTATCATGTTTGAATAGTGAAAATGCACAACGAGCAGGAATAATGAGACAATCCCGGAAATGAGGTTTTTATTAAACACTTAACCTTCCTGTACATTAAAACGTTGTAATGAAACAGGCGCTAAGCTGATATTGTCTTAAAACATTGAACCTCTGGAATCAAAGGAAAACAAACACAAGTGAGTCGCCAGTGTCAAGAGTCCCTTTAGTGAGTAGAAGTTCCCACAAAACTAAAACTAATAAAGACAATATAGACATTAAGTTACATTCTGTCAAGCTGCTTTTATGAAAAAGACAAGAAAAACTAGCCATTTCCACACAGCAGGGTCAGGGCAGGAGAGGTGTTGTATTTGTTTATCTGTAGGTCAAGATGAGAGTCAAAACTCACACTGTTGTCAGTGGTGTCACTAATTTGGATTAAGAATATGAGGCAAGGCTCATAAAATTGTCAAAATGCATCATGAAATTCCCCAAAATGCAATGAATTTTGACATTTTAATTTCACAAACTGTGGAAGAGGAACAGTGGCATCATCATCACTGTGTTTTTTGGTTACATCCCGTTTAACCACTGTGTGAAAATGGCCACTGATTGTCAGCGGAAGTTTTAATGCATTAAGTTGAGAAGTCGGGTGATAACCAACCATAATTAGCAGCTAAATAAGGTCTTAAGGCAAACATTTCTAGATAAAAAGCCAGGGGACCTGCTTTAAGTCAACCCAACGCCACAATTCCCCCTAAAATTATTATTACATGTTAAAGCTCTGCAAATTTCTACTTCCTGAAAACACAGCAATGAATTACATCACCTTTTATCCCCTTTGCAAACTGTGATCAGACAAACCTAGTCCAACATTATTTTCAAGAATCTTTTGCCAGATTAATTTAGATTAACACTGCAAACACATGAAAGATGCTTAAATCAAACCCTGGCAGATTAGATCTCAAATGAGACAGACTGATGCCGTCTCTCCAACAGAGAAATGAGGATCCGCCATGATTTCCCTCTCCGCTTTAAGAGAAAGACATGATGTATATCAGTTTTCCTCACTGCTCTGTAGAGATGTTTCATTAGTTCTTCATGTTCAAGAGAATCAAACATTGAAACGAGTTCTGGGTTGTCTGATCAATCAGTTCTGTGACACTAAAGAAGAGCTTTGGATTAAAAGATAAAGCTACATGTGAACATATTTACAGTATCCAGGCCTTCCTGCCAAAAACATCTAAACAGCAAACAGCTAAACAAACACATTAAAGGCAATTGACACAATAATTGCACAGCTTAGTGATATTAGAGGCATAAAAATCTGACTTATCTGAAGTATTTAGTTGCAATGTTCTTTAAGGTCTGAACCAAGTCTGTCTATTGACACAGGCAGTGTGGTTTTAGCTCAAACAAACATGTAAACAAGCGTTAATAAAGATTATGGCTGTACTGCATGAGCAATGAGAAACACTTAGCTACAGTTTTCTTCTAACTCAGTAAATATTTTAGATATTATGTACCGATGGCAGCCTTTCTAAACACATTTTGGCACAGTCTAAAAGCATCCAGTAATGTGTTGGCGTTGTGGAGGCTGACCTTCTGATGCCACGACAGCCCAAAAGAGGATTCCCTTTTCAGGTCCTTTCAAGTAGATCCCAAAAAATTTCAGAAAACCTGTTGGTGCTTCTTGCAACATAGAGAAAACATTATTACTAAATGAGGAAAAAAAGCTGGAACTGGAACTATATAGCAAAGATAAAGTCTCACTAGTTTTGGTGCAATTCAAAATGAAATTACAGTCATCGCTGTGGGCATTTTGAGGTTGTGCATAATACTTTGAGTGAGGTCAATTATTTAATATGTAGTTGAAATAATAGTTAAAAATATGCAGCTTAGTTTAACTTGCAAAAGTGAACTTTTTATTGAATTTGTCACATTATAATCCAATTTTTGCAAGAACAGCACTTATGTTTCCTAGTATTCTTCCCCAGTGTAATTATTGATGTCCTCACATTTAAATTGTCTTTGATCAACAAATGAAAAGCTTTATCAGTAATAAAAGATGCAAAAAATGTATGTTATCATTTGTAAAAAAAAAGTGAGTAGTGACTGCTCAGACAGCATTTTTTTTTTTTAACAAATATGACTTTTTGGTGTTGTAAATAAAGAAATCTTAAGTTTTTTTATTTGTTTCCCTTTAGTAATGGAAAGTGCATATAAAAATGCACTTTTCCATTGTTATATCTTTTTTCAAAACATTCTCACAAATTATAAACACCTATACATTTAACAAATGTATCCTTTAAAATGATGTTTTTCTTTAAACAAGCAAAAAAAAAATAAAAATAAAACTAAAACCGAAAGAATGTAAAATATGCGTCTTTCTGTTCTGTTCAGTAGAGGGCAGTGTTGAACAGCAGGAGAAGTCTGGGGCAAAGGTCATGGAATATATTCTTGAACCGTACAACCCATTTAGTGTCTACCCTGCTTCCCTTATGATTGCTTATCTCCACATTCTGATGAAAGGCGCTGCATCGAGTCCTGTAACATTCATTTAAAACTCTCAGAATCAGCAAACAGATTCAGTTTGAGCACAAACCAGGAATAGAGTTTGGTCTTTTTTTTCTGTTTCCCCACACTTGTGGTTGATGGGATTCTTGCTCTTTCCCTTCTGAAGGCAAAATAAAAAAAAAAAAAAAAAAGAGGAACAGCCATCAAGATGAGCCGTTTACCCAAATCAGACATCTCCGTATCCACTTAGATCTAACCAGATGGAATGAGAGCTTTGTTGCAGGTCATCCATGTTTGTCTGGTGAAGAAGTTCAAAGTCCTTGTTTTATTTCCTCACTTCAGTTCGACATGTTAGTATCTTTTTTCCTGGTAGGCCTCATCAGACTAGCGCTTCCTCCATCACCTCCATGACGATGGTCCTGGGGCCGGTCAGGATCAGGTTGCTGACGGTCCGGTAGTCGTGGCAGAGGACGTTCAGGCCGTTCACAGACACCACAAACTGACACACCTGGAGGCGGACAGGAGAGCTGCTTCAGGCTTTTTCTAAGGTGATTTCATAAGTTTGGTTACTTTTTAAAATGAAAATCTCTTTAGCAATTGTCTTTGCTAAAAAAAAAATAATTTAGCAAGAACATGTTTTGCAGTTATGAATACACAGAAAATACAGGGATGCTTCAGAGATAAAATGGTGAAGGACAAAAGCTGCAGACACATTACGTTCAGCATTTCAGTTTTCATTTGTGCAAGAAAAATACTATAGAAAATATTTAGTTTTCTCACGTTACTAAACATTGTATAAAGATCACAGTGGCTCTTGTAAAAATAATTAACTAATATTTCTGGTATTCTTTAATAAAAATATTAATCAACATTTGAAACAATTGGTTGGTGGATTTTCTTCCTCCTTAGTTGCATGTTTTTGTTCGTCTGATGGTTGTTTTGATTATATTTGAAACAGAAACAGTTTCAAGTAGTTTCTGTAATTACACCAAAAGACAGGGTTTTGGTGTAATTACAGGAAGTTATTAGTTAGTGCAGCCAATAAAAACTTCTTAAATTGACATTACATCAGAGAAGTAATCTTTAACAACAGAACAACAACACTTAGGACGCTTTAAATCTTGTTAAACAGGTAGTAACCAGCAAAGCGTCTAACTGAGCAAACGTTTAGGCGTATAGAGTCATTACTGTTATCAGCAATAACGCTATAAAAGCATGACAGCCACAGCCCAAACACACTTCTTACACACATAAACCTTGAGACTCTTATTATTACCAAAGCTGCAACAGCGTGGCAACGGATAACAACATGACCTCATGTTTTAACCCCTTTAAACTCTTAAATGTTTAAAAACAACAATATTGTTGGATATCAATTTAAAAAAGAAAGAAGTGTAAAACTTTTTATTCTTATTTTGGCTGCCCTGTTGTATAGAACTAGACCCTAAGCTACAATACCGATAGTTCAAAATGTCTAAGAGACTTGTGATAAGTTAAATAGACAGATTAGTTTATTCTGAGGATTACATGGGGTAAACATTTTATTCCTATGAGCTTCCTACTGATTCAGCCTAATTCAGTTCTTTATTTATCCCAAAGTGAAAATAAATGTTGCCCTAATCCATGTCATCCAAGTGTTTTCAAAGAGTTGTTAGGGACTCCATGATAACATTTCCTGGACGACAACCTTCAGTTGTTGACGAGCTCTGCTAATCTGCCTCATTCCCTTTTGATGCTCTTTTTCTAAATCTCTGTTGGCTACACATCAGAAAAAAGTGTCTGAAAGTAAGAATGAAAGAATAATTGTCAAAATATGCAATGTCTGAATCACAAAAATGACGAACAGACGTAACCTAGCACAGCTGCTACAACATGCTGCCACCATGAGAAGTGCAATTCTAGAAATATTGGGTAATGGATGGATACTAGAGTCATATAATTACATTTCCTTCAGTGTGAGTAGATAGCTACAAAGATGGATGATATTTCCCCAAAGTCAGGCATGAGTTAACCTACAGTCAGTGCAAAACCTCCAGTGCAAGACTGCTTATTGCCAAATCAAAAACATTGGGTAATGGGGAAGAAATGACCAGTATACCTGTAAAGGATACAAGTGCATGTTGGTTCAGAGGGGCTTATGGTAGCATTTTACTGTAAACTAAACAACAAAAACAATTTTGGTTTTACTGATAAATCAGTGAAGGAAAGAAACGGCTGGGAAGACAGCGAGGTAATCAACCTCAAATCTCAATAAATATTTAACAAAAAGTTATTTTACACAAACATTTAACTTATGCAGCCATAACACTGGGTCATCTACTGAGTTTAGCTGCCTTTTAAAGTCTGAATGGTTCTCAATGTATTATTAAGAAGCTTAAAAGAAACAAACAGTTTCCCTTAAGGCAATCCTCAAGATTCTTCTTCACTGCTTCTTTCCACCAACTTGCTTAACTATCTCTGTACACATTCCTCTTGGACTCTCCCCCTGCTGCTCTTTTTCTTTCAAGCTCAGGGATTATTAGTGTTGGCAGGGGCCCAGCTGGACTCTATGGCTCATTGTACCAAGAGAGTTAAAAATCTGTTTTACAGAGTGAAGGAAAAGCAAACCGTCCTCAACAAAACTAAACAGGCCATAGATGCAGCGAGGCCTTGTGGAAAAAGATGATACAGAAAAACAAAGAGTGTAAGCAAAAATATATAAATGCTGCAATGCAAACTAACAGGAGCTCTTGGTTACTGAGAAAGAAGGGGGTTTATACCAGTATCAGGTTTATTTGGGCAAACTCTGTAGATTTGTGGACAGATGAAATAAAGACATCTGTCCACAAAGAGATAGATGTGACATTAAATCTCAGTCTTTATGATGTTGCATGAAATAAAATCTAAAAAAAAACAACAACAAAAAAACAGTGTTTTCAGTGAGCGGTCCAAACACAAACCTCTGCCAGCAGTAGGGATTCTGCTGAGCGCACTTATTTCCTGGAGACCTTGAAGTGACAACAGGAATCCAGGAGCGCCTCAACAAGAGTGTTTACCAAAATGTCAAATTGTAACTTTAACAGCTAGTCTGATCCCACTCTTTCCCACAATCCAGTTCAATAAATGCAATCTGTATTAAGCACCGTGGGTCTTACATTGTCGTTAAAATGGTTTCAATTTGAACCGACTGCAGCAACCTTGTACAAATTTACAATCGGGACATAGGCTTCCCACTCAGTACACACAGAAATCTCTTGTGAAACAGGCTCATTGCGAGAAAGACAAAGATGCAAACTTTGAGATCATAATCAGGCAGTTACACATGAGAAAAGCCTGTTAATGATTTTACAACCTGCAGCCTGAGCTCACACTCTCCTTTGACCTCCTGCCTGAGCTGCAGTGCCATCACTTTGCAAGCTCAGACATTTCTCTCTTAAGAATCATTATACGTCACTAAACTACTCAGGTGAGATGAAACCAGAGCAACCTTCAAGGAAATGCAAGCAAGTAAACCCACCAAGCTGTGGCTCACAAGGAATTTAACCAGCCAATGTTGATTGAGTGAGACGGATTTGCTTGAATAATCTGTTTTAGGCTCGTATCTTAGACGTTGAGCTGTATGGAGATAGTTTCTGCCTCACAAAAAGATGGGACATGTTATGCTATTATTCAAAGTTATAATTGTAACATTCAAAATCCTTATATGACTTAAAGTCACAGCTATGAGATTCAAAAGTGGAATCATGAGTTTATAAGTCAGAGTGAAAATTATGAGACACAATCGTTTATATTTATACTTTATATTTCATAATGTTTACTATAAAATACTAAATTATATGTCTGCAACTGAAACTAAGTGGCATTTTTTCTTTCACATGGCAGAAATATTGACTTCTAAAGAATAACTATATACTCACAACGGCATTTTCAAAACGCAGCAGTGTAGAAATACACGTGGGAATCTTTAGCGCAGTGCGGCCTCTGTAACCTTCATACAGAATATTTCCATGGTAATAACAGCGACCAAAGAAGAACTAACAGTTTCCTCTTTCAGTGCTGGTACTAAGACTTCATCTTCAGCTCAGTTTAGCTCACATGATCTGATTTTTTTTTTTTTTGTTTAGACATTTGTTCTTCTCTCGTCTTGTTCCTTCATTTTTCATGTTGAGGCGTAGGTCCCCACTGAATTCCCAGAATTCTTAGCTGTGGCTCTTGTTGACATATTTTCATGCCAGCTGAGGCAGCAGAGGAAACATTACCCTGTTTACATTTCATTTTTCTTGGTTTTCCCCTTGGACATCGCAGGTTCTTTGCTGTCCTTGCTGTCTTCCCTTTGCAGGCAGAAGCCACAGAAACGGTTCCTCCTTTCTATTCCTGTCTAAAACATTTATTTCTTAAAGAACATTTAAAAAGCATTCAATGGAGACACTATTGAAGATTAGTTGTTAGAACATGATGTTTCAGTTTTCCCAAGAGAAAAAAATGCTTTTCACTGTACTGTGCTAGGTAATAATTAGTGGATATTACCAAATGACTACCTTTATCTTTATGTAAGACAGAAATGTTTCTCAGTGATTTGAATACTTTTCTTTTAAATGCATTGAAACAATCAAATTGCTAAATGTTAGGAGACTGTCCATGTTGAAAAAATATAAATGCAGATTCCAGTGCACATCTGCTAGTTATACCATAATGGCTAGCTAATTACTATACAGTTAAAAATGCAACTCTATATATTTTCATATTAGAAATATGAAAATATGTTTTTTTTTTTCTTAGCCAGTTATGCATCCACTTCTGCTTAGTGTGCACATCCTCACCAATCTGTCCTCTGTGGTCATAACTTAGTTGAAACACATCCATCCATCCATCCATCCATCCATCTCTTATTTGCAATAACAATTTTTTTTTGCAGTAAATGTTGGTCCTCTGGATGTCTGACCCCAGCAGATGTTACCTTCATGCCAACTGCAGCAGCCGGTCCACCAGGATCCACCGCCTGGATGTGACAGGGTTTGCTTCCTCGCACCACAAAGCCCCAGCCCACAGCATCACCCACAATCTGAGAAATCAAAACCAAAGGAGAAATCTTGAAAATACATCTGAGTCCTCCTGATTGCAAATGATTTGTAAAGCATTTTAATTATCACATAAAGCAGGTAGTTAATCATATGCTAAATATTACCAGTAAATACCTGTCTTCTTGAGGCACACACTCACACACAGAGAGAGACCCAAAGACTTGGGTTTGAACATTTACTCATTATTATGTGCGGTAGTGTGAAAAGTGTAGAACTGCTCTGTGTTTGTGCGATCATACAGTGAAAGTCTTCTTTATAAAAGGCCCTCCTGGTGTCAGAAGCTCCTCTGTAGTCACTTGTCTTTTCACAACTGTTGAGAAAGAAACACCAAAACAAAACACATTGTTAGAGTGATCGTGAGACAAAATTATAGACAATCTAATGCATCATGGACATGCATGAGTGAAAACACCTTCCTGCAAACTAAAACAATGAGCACATACACTGAATACATAAATTATTCACCTGCTTAAAAACGTTTGTGTTTGTCTGCATATAGAAAATGGGAGAATAGGTCACATACTGACAGCCAAAAGCATTTACTTCCTAAAAGAGTGCTTCTTTGACTTCCACTAATCAATACACACATCCCTATAAATTTACATGCAAAAATATTTTGAATTGCATTTTTTAATCTAAACAGAGAGAGGAGCATGAAAAGATGTTGAATGTTTCAATGCATTTAGGTTATCAAATCATTTGCTTATTGATGTAAAACAGCAAGCCAATAAACCGCTAAAAATAAAAAAAAGAAGTGCAGCTGACCAATCTTTAGATCATTTATAAACAAATGAAAAAAAGATAAATGAGAAAAAAATGTTTAATTTACTATAGTCTCTCATTTCTGCCTCCCATTTAAAGACCACCACCGTGGAAGTTCTTTGATCTGTCCAACTTCATAAACGTCTACAAATACATGTGACCATAAGCTCATCTTACTGTGATCACTGATTGTCTGCTATGAAAGCTTAGATTTTCTGTCTCACTTTTGCATCATAAAATACAAAAAATAAATGATTTTGTGTGGAAACTTATGAACTTTAAAGTCCAAAAATTCTGCATGTAAAATAAGAGACGTGTCTTGTTTATTTAAGAAGCAACAGTATTTATAAAGTAATACAGTTGTGGAGTAGTCCAATGCATGGTTAGATTATAATACATTTTTTTCAAACAGAAGCATATGTGTATTAATGACGTATTCAAAGTCCAGATCTAAGTCCAATCAAATATCAGTGACAAGACTGAAGAAAAAAAAAAATGTTCAGACATCCTCCCCGTACAACCTGACTTTGCTTTATTGAGTAAAAGATGTAAAACATTTTGGAAACAGTATGACATATTGCTTCACTTTATGTTGGTCTGTCACACAAAATGCAGAACAGTTTTTGTTTGTAAAGTGACAAATGTCAGCAAACTAAAGGGGTTAGTAGTGAGAGTGGGGTAAATGTTTTCAAAAGGTATTTATTTATTTTTTTTTAGCTTTATACCAGTATTAATTGAGCAATGATTGATTCTTAATAACAAAATAACCTGATAAAACACTGAAAGCAGAAAACTGAGCTTTAGAAACCTGGATTCTCCCATAAACGAGATCGTACATTTTATAGAATCAGAATGAACATTGCAGCTGATGGTGCCTCCATGCTGACCTACCAGATTTGGGGTTGCAGAGGACCGGTGGGCTGCTGCTGAGCGTTGGGCTGCTGCTGTAATAGCCGCTGCTGCCACAGCTGCTGCTCATGCTGCTTCGTCGAACTCCAACCGCCACCTTGATCTCCTTAGTGGGACTCACTAACGCAGAATTAAAAGATCAAGAGGTTGAAAATGCAACTACATCACCTTGCCTGTGACATGGAGAAACATGAAAATTGTTCAAATTTTACTTTTAGAATGTTGGAATTACACACACACACAAAAAAAATTGTATTGTAATATAAAATGTAAAAATCACGGAAGCTTTGTTTCTTAACAAGCTATCTTACACTGTGTGCACTGTTTTCTAAAATAAAACACCAAAAATATTTTCCATCTAAAATTTCTTTGAGATGGCAATGATACATCAAATCCAAAGCTGTTAGAAAAGGCCTTCACACCTTCAAACAATTGCACAATTTGTTGTGGTTATAAAAAAGGGAGAACTTGTTAGTCACAGACCAGATTATACTGCAATAGAGGGAGGAATCAAATTAAAATCCCAAGAAACGGGCTCTGAGGTCATGATGGGAGGCCAGTTACTGTGTGACTCTACATAGCAACACAATCAGGACTTCTCTGTTATCTTTCTAAACCATGGACACCAGCATTACTGAGTGGGAGTTGCCTCTGTTCTGCTATCTGAGTTAACAGAAGATAAGGCAAATTAGGTAAATATGTCACTGTTTACAACAGAATGATAGGGGTCATTTCCAACTTTTACAGCTAGATTGTTGTCTTAATATGGACACAAAAACAACTCCATTATTAAAATTATATGAATTTACACCTTCCCAGAAAATGTGATGACGTCTTCAATTGTCCACATATCCTCTCACAGAAGAGGTAAAACAGATGTGCGTTAGGCTTTGCTGGCATTAGTTCTGCGGCTCACTGGGTACCTGAGAGGAAGCTGGTGTTGCTTCCATCCGACTGCTGCTTGCGGAGGCAGAAGGGGCTGTCATGGCTCTCGGGGATGCCGCGGCCGCGTTCGTGGAGGAGCTCGATCAGCCGCCGCCGTCGCCGGAAGTTCATCCGGAATTGGTAGAGGAGAGGCCCATCCACAAAATGATGCTTGTTGGTGACTGGAACAAAGAAAAAATGGAAAATTTTTTTTGTTTTTCACACAACATGTAAAAACAAGCAAAAAAAACGAGTATATTTATGAAATCCGTGACCTTCCCTTATGCTTACGGTAAAAAAAATGCTGAAAAATCTAATAAATGCAAAATGATTTTAACACTTTGAGACACATATTTTATTAGTCTGCCATCTAAAATGATCAGATAAGATCAGTTATCATTTGTCACAGTTCAGGCAGTTAAACCACAGCTGCAAAATACAGCCAAAGCAGACTTATACAACCAAAACAGGAAACAAAACATACAAAACAGAGAGCTGCTCAGGGACTTGAACACTGCTGCTGTCTAGTCTCCCCTTTTTATGCTAATAATGAAAACATTTTCAGCTAATTCAGTGCAGTTTCTGTAAAGAGTTAGACATGCAGTTTAAGATGTAAGGTTGGTGGTGTTGAATTTTGATTTATATTCTACCGTGTTATTGACTTGGACATTTCATGACATTCTTGTGATTTGTGTTCAGTCATCTTCCTGCATTTTCACGTATTTATCCTGTTTTCCACCTTGCTTCTTGGTAATGTTTACATGGTTTCTGCGTCACATATCATTAAAGCCTATATGTACCGTACTCTGGTAGAACAGAGAAATTAGTTTTAGACACAAAGTTCTTTCTGTCCAGAACATTTCATACTTCACAAGAACTTTATTATCTCCTTATTAACCTAAGCATACTCATTAACAAAAGGAAAGCAGATTTTTATCTGCAACATCTGCAGTCCTGCAATGTGTTTCCTTCAAATAATTCAAATCCACTAATCGGAGTACTTCATATGTTATAGGAAGTACTCTTTATGAGCAGCAGAAGAACTCTCTGTGATCCTACAGAGATTGTCTATGCCTGATATTTAACGTTGTGGTTTTATTTTGGTGTTCATGGGGCTGAGATTGCACGGACCCGTGTCTCTCAGAGTGCGTTAGCATGTTTGTGCTGTGTTGCCACATTCTTTTGCCCTCCAGACACTCAGCTCTGCTAAGAAGCTGGAGGACAGGAAGTGAGTCACAGAAGAGAGAACAGATGGAGAAAAAATAGGAAAATAGAAGCAGAAATAACTTTTTCACATGATGCAGCATCGGCCCGTTGTTAGGCCCGGGCACTGAAAGCAGCCCGAATGCCCACAGGAAATGCAACATTTTGTTTCTTCATCAAATCAGTTCCATTTTTAGAAACCTAATAACGTATGAAAGAGTATAGCATTTTGCATACAGACAAGAAGCAGTTAAATTATTTATATGTAGATAGCAATCTCTAAAAAGCACAAAGATTGCCATCTACATATTAATAATAAATATTTAAAATTCAAATAATAAATATTTAAATTCTTGTTTGGGAAAATAAATGTTGCTGTATTTCATGTTATTGAAGGTTCTTCAAAGAGTTGCTGTGTATAATGATGGCGGTAGGCAGGAAGGATCTCCTGCAGTGGTCCTTATTACCCAACAGATGACAGCAGAAGAGATGATGCTCTCAGCAGCAGACTAATAGAAGACCATCAGCATCTTGCTGCAAACCTTGGATGATCTTAGCTCCCTCAAGAAGTGCAGTTTGCTCTGTTCTTTCTTGTTGACAGCTTCTCTGATATGTTTCCAGTCCAGTCTGTTGTCCAGATGAACACCGAGGTATTTATATCCCTCGACCCCCTCCACTTCTTCTCCCATGATGGAACTGGAGCTTGATCTAATCCTGTTTCTTCTGAAATTTGCTTTGTTTACATTCAAGATGAGATGATTGTTCCCACACCATGACACAAAGCGGTCCACCAGATCTCTGTACTCAGCTTCTTGTCCATCCCTGATACACCCAACAACTGCAGAGTAATCTGAGCATGACATGAGATGACAGGAGTCTGTCTTGTGTTGGAAATCTAAAGTGTGCGCAGTAAAAAGGAATGGTGAGAGTACAGTGCCCTGTGGGGCTCCTGTGCTGCTGACCAGCTAGTTACAGAGTCCTTCAGTCTCACAAACCATGTTCTATAGAAGAGTGTTGCAGTCTGCGTACAGTGCACATTTGTAGCAAAAACTGGCTACTATTTATTCTTCAGCTTTTAAGAGAGCTGAGAGCTGAACATATCACAGCTCTTAAGAGGCGTGTGATATGTTCTACTCCTGTATTTGTCAGAAGATTCATTTGAAAAGAAAAAAAAACAGCATAGTATAGACACAGTATAGACTTGCAGCATAAGAGAAAAATCACTGTGAGTAATGGGGACAAAAAAAAAAAACATTTTAATCCAATCTTCCAATCAACAGTTATATTTCCTGCTGTAGCACAGAGTCTGATCTAATTAGATGCCATTTCCAAATCAAATTGTCTTTCATTTGATGAAATTGTTTGACAGAGTGTAAAACATGAACGCTCTCACACAAACTGCACAAAAGGAATTTAAACCAGCTGGCGGACAAAAAAGCTCACACCCACATGGGCCACTGAAGGACTTCGAAAACTTTGCTCTCGAATCTAACGGACAGACAGACAGACAGACAACCTAAAGGCCCACTGGCACACTTTAGGAAAATGTTAAAACAGTAAAGTGTCTATTTTGCCAGTAAACAGGCTGATCCCCAGGCAGGTGAGGTTGACTATAAACCAGAGAACAAATTTAAACGTGATCTTGGCTAATGTGAGATAAAATATGGGTCACTGTCGACTAAGATGAGCAGAAGCAAGGTTTAGGAGAATGACTAACACAGTTTCTATATTTAAAACTTTTAGATACCACCTAGAGACCTTATTAACCTATTTTTTCATCTTCAGGTGTGATGTTTAAATAAAATATAGAAAATAAACCTCTTAAAACCTTGCAATGAACAATGATTTTGTTCAAATAAAACAGATTGCCAAAGCCTTACATGCCAACAAGGTTTCTTTTTACAATTGTGATTAAATTAAAGTTTTCAAGAGTTGGCGATCCAGAATATAGAACAGTAGCCAGTATCCAGGCGGAAAAGAAACATGAACTTTTAACCCCAGAGGTGAAGCTCTTACAGTCAGATGAAAAGGTAGACATATTTTTTCCCCAAAAAACACCTTGCATTCAATTTAGTAATTTGAACAAGAAATCACCAAGTATTGAAAACCCAAAAAGCAGTAGATGAAACTCAATACCCTTTAACACATACTAAACATTTTTTATCATGTAGAGACCGGTGTTGTGTGGTTGCTAATCATCGCTGTTTGGGAGTGGCAAAGTTTCCTCTGGTTTATCACTTTGGCCCATTCTCATTCAAACATTTCCTTAAAGGAGCGGTATTATGAGCCTAGAAAATGTTTCCGGGCACATAGTGTCCTTTTATAGTACAATCAAGTAACTACGTTATCTCCAGTGGTTATAAAAATGTTGTATATACAAAACATAACTTTGCAGTTTGATGCCTTGAAATTGGCCCCTGTCTTTTTAAGAAGCTCCTGCCGTTTCCTTCACACCGACTAAAGCACGTCATGTGAGACCAAGAATTTAGGCACAGCTGAATGTCCGCCATGGGAGATGTACAAATTAATGGATTTTTCAAACACACATTAAATTGAATCAATGCTCTGGGTATGTTTTATGATGAGGGAATAAAATTATAACATGACCAAAAGCTCAACCAAGTTGATTTCGCATAATGTTGAGAGTTAGAGTCCTGCAGATCAGTGCGAACATTACTTGTCGTCCTCACCATGCTGAATGATGCCATGTTCAAGCAGCCTCCGTCCCAGCTGCTCGGCCTCCTCCCTGGTGGGCATCTCTGCCTCCTGCAGCAGCCAGTCAACGAACTCTGAAGCGACCAGGGTGCGCTCAAATGCCATCCCCTCTTCGTCTCTGGTTTGTATCAGGTTGTTCTCAGTGTTCATCAGCCTGCATAAGGAAAAAAGGATAAAACTATGAAATAAGTAAGGAATACATCCACCAACCATAATGGCTACAATGCTATTATTACCAATGTTTTGTTTCTCAGTTTAAGGTGGGAAAATACTTACAGGGGGAAGTGAAAGTTTTTAATGGAGGTAAATTCTCACAGACAAAAACATTGGATTTCAGAGGGAGGGGAAATTGCAAAGACAAACAAACTACAGGTAATCTCCATAACAGAATAATAAGTGGATAATTAAGAATGTTTATTTGCACTCAACTAAACCAAGTTAAGAAAAAATAAGCTAAGATAAAGAAAAATTTAAAAAGCCTAAGATAATGCAGTGCTAAAGATAGGCTAAGCTAAATTAAGTTAAGACTAAATATGCCAAAATACTCAAAACTAGAGAAAAATAAAGCAATTTAGGATAAGCCAAGATGAGTTAAACTAAATAAAATAAATTAGGTTATGTTAAGGTAAGCTAAGAAAAGCAAAGCTGAATTACAGGAAGAAACACCAATTGAAATGTACTAATATAAATGACAGTAAATTTAACTAAATGAAAGAAAAATTAAGAAGAATAAGGGGGAAATAAGCTAAACAAAAGTAAAATAAGCTAAAACTAAGTTAAACAAGACCTGAAGAATTAGGATAAACTAAACTAAATCTGGTTAAACTGAGACATACAAGGCCTAATTCTAACAAGAAAAAAATGTTCAGTAAGCAAAGAAAAAGAAAAACTCAGCTTAGTTAAAAAACCCTAAACTATAGGTCATTTGCTTTCCAGAACCTCTGGACTCAAAACAATTTCTTCTACTTTGTAGCGTTCATGGTTTAAGGAGAGCCAGAGGCTTTCCCAGCTCAACAGGGAGACAGACAGTATACAGCTGAAATGCACGGTAACAATCACTCCACTTCTCCAGGGTTACAGACTAAATACCACATTTCTGTCATAACCTTCAAGGAACATGACAGAACAAAAAGAGGGTGAAGGGAATGCTAAGACTTAAACATCTGCTAAATTAAAAATGACTGTAAAACTTGGTAAAAAATAAATAAAATACAATTTAAACATTTTCCTTCTGGTGCTTACTTTAGATAAATACCAACTTACTTTTGTAAGTCAATTAAATAAGTAGAAGTGTGTGTTCTGAGTTGAACTGTCTGACACACGGAGAATTAAAAATAAAGTGACACACACACCTGTAAAGACCAGAATGTCTGAATCTTTTCTCCTGCTGCTGTTTAACAAGTACACCCATAAACTAATCATCTACCTGCTTAAATTACATAAGACATGCAAGTCGTTGCAGACACAATGCGCTTCGTTGCATCATTTGCACATGTCAAAACATGTTCTAGTGAGAAACTGTAGCATTAAACTCTCTGTGTCTCTGCCTATTGGCTATTATTTGCAGAGTCAAAGTAAATTTCAGCAACCGGTTTTAGCTCTTAAATATTAATTACTGTATAAACATGTATACACCTGCTCTGGCTGCAGAAAAAAAAAAAACCAGCAACTGGTGACCAGTTCAGAAAGATCCAACAGATTGGAATAACCAGTGCTTTCTGCCTGTGTGACAACTGAAAAGTAATATGTAAAAGACATTGCATGCATCACAGCTGTAGATGAAAAGCAACAAACATAGAGCCAAGATGAACGAACAAAAGAAGACATTAAAGCGAACTTTGAATGAGTTTTTCGACTTTCCATTTTCTGACCTCAAAATTGAGTGATTTATCTGTTGTTTGTCGGGGTATTTAAGAAAAGTAGAATACGTTTTTTATAACCCAGCAGAAAATATATTTATTTTCCACAAGCCAAATGGTCATGGATATGGGAACATTTTGCACTAATCAGTAAATGCAGAAGGCTGGTTTGGCTTGGGAAAAGGACTTAGTTTAGTCAAAGGAGGCCGGCTTCTGTGTTGTTGATTAGGCAGAGTGGGATCCTAATGAATCCAATTTGAACCAAATTAAACCGTACTCAGGTGCATTAACAAGCCTTCATTCTGCAAAAAGCTTCAAATTACCACAGGCACTTTGTTCTGTCCTCTTAGTTTGGTTCGATCCACTGTGTAATGGCAGTTCAGAGAAAGCTAGAGGCCCTGATGACGACGACAGACCAATGCCCTCATTACACATCGCCTGGGGACAAAATTTATCTGCCAGATTTGGACCCAGAGCTGAGAAAAAAGTAGAGCTAGAAGCATTCAGGGATTAACATGTGGAGTGAAATTAGTACTTTCAAATTCAACACAACAAAGACTGTTTTCCCCAAAGTCAAAACACAAATTTTGATTCATTATTGCCATGAAACCTGAAAGATTGAATGTCATTTGATCCACATCAACCTGTTAACTCAACAGACTATGTTATGCTAGCTCAAATACATTAGCTCAAAGTACTGCACTTTTGTACTTAAATAAAAACTTAAAAAATGCAATGCATTATTCATCTCCTGAGACCTTAAATATTGTGCAAATACTGTGTTTGAATGGAGAATGATAACAGAAAATGGGACACTTGGGCAACTCTGACCTGCAGATGCACTTAGCTATTCATTCGGCAAAGCTCACTCCAACGCACAACGAAGACTCTATAGCCAGGCAAAAACTTTCAACAATGTCAGTGTCATGTTCAGGGTCACTGAGTGGGCGGGTGAGAGCAATTCACAGGAGTTTTAAAAGTTAAATATAAGGAGGTTTCTTTGAGGGCTTGGTGGTAGAAACAATTTCTTAACGCACCTGATTTTGATGCAGAATTTAATTGGATTAAATCAAGTTCTTTCTCTGAATGAATGTTAAAAAAAAGCTGAATTTACAAGATTTTCACCTTAGCAGATACTTACACAGCCTCAATACAAAATACAGACTGACTTGTAAAAACCCAGAAACAGCAAGCTTGGATTAATTAAGGAAAGTTACAGTTATGTCTTTAAATCATATATATCTATTTTAATTAGGTTTTATTGTGAGATGTTGAGGAAAGGTTGAGTTAAAGCAGTTATGTAGGGAGCTATGTTTCTTTGTTTCCCATTCTCTCCTATTGAACATCTTTTGTTTTTGCAAAGATTAGTCCAACTTGCAACCTTTCACTGTCCCTTACCACACCACAAAATCCTTCTATTCGTTGGACGAGATCCATATAAAGTTGTCAAACTAACCGAATTCGTGCAAACTTGTCCCTTCTAAGAATAATTTAATCACTGAAATGCTTGATTATGTTCAACAAAATGTTCACAGAACTCTGACTCTCTCTACACTTTTGGGATGTAGTTTCTACCCATGGTAATCAGTAATTTTAAGAATAAACAGCCTCCATTTACAGTGGAAAATATATGCAACCATCAGTGGAGCATGTGAGTGCGTGTGGTTCACTGAGGTTAGCAAAGACTCTGACTAAATTGCAGCTTAAGGAATGTATTTTTTTCTGATGTCGTTTTTAGCCTTGACAACCAACAAACAACAACCCTCACTAATCATCTTAGCAAGTGCCCTTCAAGTAAAGTGAACATGTGTGGATCTTCGTAAGTTGCTTCATGATCAAATGTGGCCAAAATGTGGTATGTAAGGCTGGACACATTTATTTTGTCAACCATGTTGCGTAACAGAGATGTCCATACCAAAAACAGGAAAAAGGAAAGAAGAAAATAAAAAAGCACACCAAGATATAAGAAAGAAAGAAACCAGTGTGTTAAGAAAAAATACTTGCAGTCCTCTCCACAAGATTTAGAATCTGCTGTCCAAACCAGATCTGTCTGCTGCCTATGTTTGGGGACTATTTATGTTGTTTTGAGATTTGACAGAATAATAAATAAATGCATGTATGAGGAGGACTGTTTTTGTTCCAGTGGGAAAGCTTCATGGAAATGGTACTTGACATAACAAACTGTATGCTCATGTAGTTTACATGCAGCAGAGTTTTTGCAGCTGCAGAAAAATTCAGCTTAATAATTTCCATGCTGTCGTACTAAAAAACTGATGTAGCTCACAGGATTAAAATGGGTGTCAAAAGGATGGAATCACCATGTTCGTGTGTTTCATTGCTCTCGTTTGGTTTGTTGTCATAATAAATTAAACGATTCTGATTTGTCTACATAAACAAACAAAAGCTTGGCTTGTGAAAAAGAAAAACTAAACTTTCCACAGAAAAAAAAAATTAAGTGATTCATTCAAGCTGCAAGAAGTCAAGCGAGAGCAAGACTTCATAAGATTTTGCTGTATTTTTGAAACGTCGGCAGTCGTCTTCAAGATCTCAGAGTCAAAATAGAGCTCTGCTTTCGCCTGGGAAAACAGTGAGACAACTGCAAACAACAGGAAGTAGGAAAACCCACATCACCTAAATGACAAACAAGTGTACAAACTGAAAGGTTTTTCTCCATGTCTACCAATGCTTTAATTGTAGCCTTAGAGTAATTTCAGTTACCAAATAAGCGTGTAAATGAGTGTGAGAGTGGTGTGCTGCACCATGGCAATTGCATAAACATGTATCTTTAAGAGCGGACTTGACAGCTGTGTCCTCTTCCACTATTTCATTCTCTTACGCAATAGTTTAGTGTAAGGGTGTGAACGTGTGTATTCCCAGAGACGCTAAAATAAAAGAAAGCAGGTCTGTGATTAAAAGTGTGTGCCACTTCAGTAAGAGGCACAAAAACACAGCTTGCTTGTATTCCTGAGCACGAATGCGCTCACTGTGATTTCCAAAATCAAAAGTGTACAATGGATACAAAGTTGATGACAAGCAGAATCGTCCATGTTTATGGTATTCTGTAAACAAAGCTCTTGTACGGACAAAACCAGTGCATCATCGCTCAGTAAAGATGTTTCCAGTCATTTCTGCCGCCGGCCCCCCACACTCCTTTCACTCTCCCCAAATTTGCAGGCTTTTATCTCGGCCAAGCTGAACTCTGTGTATCCTAATTTAATGAAAACCATTTACAACAAAACTAATTCTCAGAAAAAAACATGAATGATGCTTTTTCTTCCTGATGTAGTCAATCAGCAGAACATCAACAACAGTAAGGTAGATGAATTAAAAATAAAATAAAAAAAAATAAAACAGGAGTGGTCTGAGTGGAGTGGAATAGATTAATCAGATTCACTGATGAATATATTGATGAATCTTAACCATCTTCAAGGAGAAAACGCTTAGATCCTGTAGCTCAACATTTGATATTTTAATAAGAAATGCCCCAGTACAAGCCCAGGTGTCACATTGGGGAAACAATCACAACGTCTTTTAAATGGCAACTTTAGGGAGTCTCAAAATTTAACTTTTGGTTGTTTCCTCTACTGTCTGTGATATAAACTTACATTTCTCTAAACGAACGGGCATTACAGTTTATTTGCTTTGCAAATGATTATTTGTTTTCAGTTTAGAATCTACATCTTTTCAGCTTTTTAAAAGATGAAAGATGTTCCCAATGAGAGGAAGACTGTAATGGCTGCTTCAGTTTCCTGTTAGTCTGGGTCATTTTACTTGATGAGCTTAGATTCAAAAGCTCTTTATGTAGGAGGAAGCTGTGCAGAAAGCAGCCGAAACACAAACCTTAAGTTTAGCAACCTTCAAAGCAAAGTCTTTGAAGCACAAAAAGAAGTTTTTGCTTCTCACAATTAACATTTTGTTTGCTGATCTCATCCAGGCTGGTACTTGAAACAACACCTGACCTAGACTGAAAGTGTTGAATATTGATTCCTGATAATCAGGCGATGCTCCGACTTGGTCATTTTAATGACAGATTGCTCAGTTTTATTGACCAAAACCTTTTGGCAATTACTAAAAATTACAAAAACAGGGGATCGGAAATCAGTCACAAAATTTCGATCTTGGTTCTACCACCTCAGTCACCCTTATTTATGCAACCATTGATAGGAAATTGTTCATTTATTAAATATATCCTGTCTAATTAAATAAAAACTCAGACAAACTGGATCATTTCCCCTGGTTTCAATCTTTAAATTAGTCTAAGTTCTTGAAAGCTCACTTACTGCTTACTATTAGGAAGGTATTGATTGTTTTTTCCTAATCTCTCTCAATAACTAAAATAGGAGTGTTTTTCTCATCAAATGTAGTACAATTTCAGGAGAAATGCATGTTAAACAGATTAAAGCTATGTGTCGTTTATCCCTTTGTTTTCTCGTTTAACAGCATCAGACATGGTTGCATTAGCATGTGCATGTGTTCTCACGTGTGTCCATACTTTTCATACAGCCTCTGTCCCCTCACGAAGACCTTGGCTTCGCTATCCAATGGGAATGTGCCGTCGTCCTTTCTGAAGCGGTACAAGAGCTTCATGTCTTTGAACTCCCGGTGCTCATCACACACTGAAAACACACAGTATAGGAAAAAAATTATAAGTTAGAATCTGAACATCTTACTGGTAAAAAAAAACTTAAGAAGTAGACGAGTTTAATTGTCTCTGTGATTCAGGAGTAGTGGAAGAACAAAGCAGCTGTAGTTGGACTGAAGAGGGCATTGCATGAAATGATGAGGGTACTGTTCTGGTCTGTCTTGATGAAGATGGAGCTGAGCCAATCTTGACTTACAAGTCAGTCTACATTCAAATCCTCACCTATGCTCATAAGATATCGATCAGGACTTAAAAGAAAATTATATGTATTGAGATAACCCAATATACGTCAGAGAGTCAGTAGGTAGGTAGATACCTGCATATCCTCCCTTAACGCCTTGATTCTCGTATAAGAAAAGGACAGCAGATAGAAATGACTTTGTGTGATCACTTATAAAAACATTTCCTATTGATTAAACTAAAAGGTTGATATAAAACTATTCCAAACAAGAACTCTTCTGTTCTGTCCGTCTCTGTAGTTTGGTCAAATGTAAAGCTGATAGAGGAGCCACTGTTTTTAAGCCAAGTTGACCGAGAGAACATGGAGAATCATCCATTAGGACGCACTGCTTGTTCCCAGAAAATGTCAAGTGAGGCCCTCACTGTGAGAAAACACACTAGCCATTAATACCCACAATTAACTTATCCAACCTTTCTCTGGGATACACAACATTTCAGCCTCACCGTGGTGAACAATGCTCTGGTCCAAAAGTTTCTGCATGATCTTAATGGCCGTGTCCCGGTCTGAGGCTTCCTTATGTTCGATTAGCCAATCGATGAGCTCCTTGGCGACAAAGCAGTTCGGGTAAGTTCGAAGGTGGTGCCTCCGATCCTTGATCACCTTCCCCTCATGGAGCCGCAGCCTGGAGACAAACAAGCAGCAGAGGAAATGTGATTGATGCTCGATTCCTAGAAAGTAAGACAAGAATCTTTCCGCTCTATTTTTAACAGTTGGTAATTCATGATTTTGTTCTGACAGGCAGTTAAATCACGAGCTGAAAAACCTTATCTCTCTGATCTCTGGACATCATTACATTTCCTGTTTGGGTTGAGCAGCATTATGGTCACTAAATCAAACATCTCTATCAGAACAACTCTAAAACGTTCATAACATTTGGCAGAGCACATGTCTTTTCTGGACTCGTGGTGGATGTATGGGAACTACAATGCATCTGTTTCAATATTAAAAAAATCATGACCTCGTCATGCTTCAGCAGCTGCCCTAGATTCCGGTTTCCCACCATCTCTACCTGAACTGGAGTGTTGTGAATCGGCTTTAGCCAAGCTTCCTGCAGCTAGCTCGATCCTCTCCATGCTGAGTCTGTGTGCAGCTGGCCAGCATCACTCTGAATTAGCAATGACAGCCAGCCTAACTGTTCTGCCAAATCTGTATGATGGGCAAACAAACGAGACTAACAATTCACAGACCTAAGATATAATCTGGTGTTTCGTTGGCCTTTCTTTCCTCAACTTCTGAAAGGCTCTGGCTATTATCCTTGAAAAATAGCCTCCACTAAAACTGGAATGTGAATTATTAAAGTTGGAAGTTTATCAGCACATCAGTGAATGACTTCCTGACTACTAGTATCTTGATTTCTAATCTAATTGCTCTCAATGCATTTTGCGATGGCGCTACAATGTCCCTATTCATGAAAGAATGAGCTGGTCACAAGACTTCCTGGATCCTCTGCGTGTCTCTGTAGGCCCTGATAACTTTCCTTAGGCCAACCCGAGTGAGAGATGTATGAGCTGATATACAAGCAGTAATCCTATCAGCCACTTCACTGTTATCAGTTCAGGAACTGAGAGGCATGTGTTGCAAGAGACTGGGCTCAAGGCAAAAAATGAACAAATACAGGTGTGGACTCTGCAAACTCCTCGTTTTAACAGAAGTAGTTTCACAGCCATGTCTAATTCCTCACAATTTCTTAAAATACTTCAAACTAAGCTACGCACTCAAGCTAAGCTCACATTGAGCATCCAGCTGTCTAGTGTTTGCTTGTGTTGTGCAGTGTAACAAAAGCTGCTTCATTCAACCAGAACAGAGCTCCACGCTTCGTGCAGAGATCAGCATTTTACAACGCTCACCGCAACAAAACAACATGATTATACTGAGCAGGTAAAACCTTTACCCCTAACACAAGTAACAGGATGTTAGCATCTGATTATTTGGATTTATAGCCACATTTAACTGGGAAAAAAATATAATTTAAGTTGAATATCAATCATATTCATGCTTTAAAGACAATCAGAAATGTATTTTAAGTACATCTGTTTAGTTAGGTGGGGTTGATTCTACTTTAAAATTTTAGTTTTTAGCAGGATCAAAATTATTACCATCCATATTAATGGAACTAAAGCCTTTTTAAATGTATACTTTATTTTTCAAAAGTTGATCTAAGCTTCTAGGAAACTACCTACTGCAGCTAAAATGGTGAGTAAGATGGTAAGAGAGGCAACACTAAATATCAACAGAGCTCGTTGTCAAAGAATTACAGAAAAGAAAATCATAAATTGTTGAATCTTTGAATTGATAATAGAAAAAAATATATAACAACTCTGTTCTACCATCACAAACAAAAACATGGTGAACTCTGTTAAACAAAGTGGAGCCATGTGTTAGGATGAGAGCAATGAAGCTTTTCAGCAACAAGCACTACAGACCCACCTGTATGATCATAAAAGCACTTTATGTCCACTGTTGGGTATGGTAGAGGCTCTGTGATGTTGTGGGCCTGTTTCTCTTCTGAGGTTACTTGAAGCCTTGTAGAGTGCATGGCATCTTATTTGGATTATTTAAAATTAAAATCTACTGAACTCATTCCACTAGAGGCGCAAGACTCAATCAGCCACAAATCTGAATCTGACAATTTGCCTTTGATTGACTATAAAATCATCAGCTAGTAGCATTTGGTGCATTTTTTTTTTTTAGTTTACCTAAAACTCCTAAACAACATAGGAGAATGTAATACATACATTGGGATGATCGTGTAACTCTTTCAGCAGCATAACGATTCGTAATAAATGGCTATAAAAAGACACAAAATTACTCTCTGTATGATCCAGTCTTATGATATGTCGTAGGAGAAAACAAATGGCTGTGCTGTTGGCATGAGCGCATTGTAAAGTTTGTTGTATCAACAATTGGATTTCTTAATGTTGGATTATTTCTCACCTCAGAAAAAAAAATAAAAATTCTAGATTATTATTTTTTGTCTGTAAGACAACTTGTGCAAAAAAGATTTTAGGTTGTTGTTTTTTTCCCAAATCTTTGCCAAATGTGCCAGTATGGGCCAATGTATACAGTTTAGGTGAGGGATGAGGCAGTTCATTAACGAAAAGATCAAGTGAGTCAAGGTCTAATTTTATTTTTAAAGAGGGCGAACAAGATCTTACACCGGCAGATGGAAACACGCAGTACGTCACGTCAAGTGTCCAGAACAGAGACCGCTATCCCAAGCAGGTCTCCTTTCACTGACACCAGTGATGCAGCCAACTGGCAGCTTTAGCATACAACTGTGCCAGAAATCCTAACACACCCATGCATGCTGCACATAAAGTGACAAACACAGAAACTCTCTCCGGAGCTAAAGAAGAGCACACTGCATGCACCTTGTAGAACGTGCAGCGCAAAAAACAAAAAAAAACAAACAAAAAAAAGGCTATTAATCTCTGCAAGATTACACAACTCCTTAAGTGCAGAAAAACATAACACCATTTACACCCAGTTGGATAAAACACTTTTCACCAGCATGCATGTTTCTTTTTAGTTCAACTGGGGGGGGCTGAAATTCCAGGCATTGGTGCCATGCTTCCCTACTGAGCCTCTATTCATTGCTGAGGTCATGAGGCAGTGAAAGCCATGGTTCTGGAGCCTCTCTTTATATACAGTAGGCCTGAGGTTTCAGACTGTCAACAGCTCCTCCAGGGGAACTCCTATATGATTCTGTGACAGCAGCAATGAGCAGGGATTATGGTATGTTGCTGCAGCTCATAGGGAACTGTATCAGTGGAGCAGCCAAAAAAAAAAAAAAAAAAAAAAAAAAAAAAGGGGAGTTATGCAACCCTGCAGAAGGCAGCAATTACAAAGCTAAGATTTCTATGGGTGTGCATGTATGGATGTCTTTGTTTGACTCAGCATGCTGCAGTAAGGCTGCTCAATCCGGCTGTAGTTGCAGGGAACATTATATAAAACATGTTAACCACAGCAAAGTGTCTTGTTCTGTCATGCCTTTTTTTTTTTGTTTTGTTTTGTTTTCGTCTCTACCCAGGAGAATGCAGGAGGAGATAAGGTCCTAAATTATTTGCGGCGGTTCAAATGTGTTTAGGATTCACGCCGCAGGCACAGAAGAGATTAATACACAAGTGTGTGTGTGTTGTTGGGGCAGGGCTGAGAGACCCACCTCAGCTGCTCTCCGGTGACAAGCACCTCAGCCAGCCGCTCCAGTTCGGCTGCCTTCTTCTGCATGGTGGTCCCGATCCGGTCCATCGCTCT
The DNA here is from genome assembly GCA_903067095.1 of Girardinus metallicus. Lineage (NCBI taxonomy): Eukaryota > Metazoa > Chordata > Actinopteri > Cyprinodontiformes > Poeciliidae > Girardinus > Girardinus metallicus. Next base: position 25,860 of record CAEGAE010047797.1, read on the forward strand.
GCTGAAAGCAAAAGGCGCCAGACCACAATAACATTGTGTTAATCGACACAAGCTCGTTGTCTCAGTCCGGACTGCTGTGAGGAAGAGATGTTGGTAAAAGCTAAGATTAAATGTCCATCAGAGGGGTTTCAACTTGCAGAAAGAAAGTAACAAAGACATGCCTTCGGATAATTGACGCTGCAGTCACACCTGGGGTTCTACTTACCCTTCAAGCACCATGGAGAGCGAATTGATGAGATTATTCCTCGAGTAAATTTTTAAATGATAATTATTCCATGTGAGGATAAAACGGGGAGTCACAGCAGCAGCCCCATCAACAAATATCCACGTTTAACCTCAGAAAGCATCCAAAAAAAAAAAAAAAAAAAAAAAAAAAGATAATAATAATCAGCTCATTAACGAATGCACTCCTGTGCCGCACCTTAACAGCTTCTCTTCGAAATTTCAATCTGAGTTGTTTGGACGCAGTGCAACTGGAGCAACTCCGTCCTTTCAGAGCGGCTGTCTGAGCGCGGTCCGTTACTGACACTGTCACACCACAAGGCGTGAGCACACGCGTTCCTCCCCGCACAGCGCACACAAAGCCCCCGCATTGGGAGGACTCTGCTGGCGTCACGGGGGGAGTTAACCAGAGAGGGCGGGGTCAACTGAGGGTGAGCTCCATTCCGACACCGTGTGGGTAAAACAGGTTGGTGGGGCTTGGACAAAAGTCATGTCACTTTTAGGAAGTTTTAAAATAAAATACAATAAAAGTTAGTTTTTTTCAAACACTTTTTTTTTATGTTGATCTGATCGTTGGATGTAACTCATGTTCCACACTAAGATAATTGGCATATTTACTCCTTTGCCACAAATAATAATAATAGTTAATACTAGTTATAATCATTATTAATAAAAACATTATTAATTATTATTATCATTATTATTATTATTATTAGTAGTAGTAGTAGTAATAGTAGTATTTATTATGTATTTTCTTGAATAACCATTTTATTGTTGCACATTTGATGATTCTATTGACTATTTTACTTATTTCTTTATTTGTTTGTTTTACTTATTCTTTTTCTCTCTGTTTCCATGCAGTTCTGTTACCACTTCTTTAATTGTATATAAAAAATTATAAATATATACATCTATATTATTTAAAAAACAAGTGTTTTATTTAGGCACTAACGCAAATCCGCACTGGATTTGCACATACTGGTCAAGCGCAAAGCAACAACTATTAAGTAACAACTTAATAGTTGTTACTTAATAGTGTTAAGTTATTACTTAACACAACTTAGTTGTTTCTTAACAGGAACAACTATAAGTAGTTCCTCCAATTAAACAATGTGTCACAATATCCAATCATTCCATCCAGTTAATTTTGTTTGAGTCATATTTACCTAAAAAAAAAAAAAAAGAGAGAACAATATGCAGGCTGCCTGCATGGTTTGCGCAATAAAGCAGAACATGCAGAGGCATGCCTTTTGTCTAAAAAAAAACAACAAAAAAAAACTGCTGACTGCTACTGTACCTGAACACAGACCCATAAAATGAAAAGCTTGTATGAGCAACCTTTCAAACTTTACATTCAGACACAAAGAATTAAAGCATTCACAACATTTGAGTTTTTGAACACATTTGTGAACAGAAGGTTTCCACGCTGTGAGGATGAAGTCCTCCGAGTTTTCATTGTTATTGGCCACATTCATTCCAGTCAACTTGCACACGTGTTTAATCTTCACCGATTTCAAACAGAAATGTATTACTTGAAATAAATGTGAAATAGTGAGGAATATATTAAAATATATTGCTGATACACGCTTTTAAAACATATTTGTCAAATGCTTCATTTACCGCAGCTGTTGGTCGGTAGGTGGAGCCGTCATCTACCAATCAGAGCATTGTTAGTTTGAGGATATTCAGCAGTAGTGCAGAGGGATTTAACTGAAGAGCTACATTGTTGCCTCAGCGCTGTCTGGTCACCTGCAAATCTAATACTTAGAGACGTTTTTAGGTCCTTCTCGGAGTCATGTAAAGATGCACAACAACCGGGGTGTTGAAATTGCCAAACTCATTTCCCTAGTGTTCCCTCCGAGACAGACAGAGAAGCCTGTTGAAAAGTTGTTCTTTTTTAAACATTCAAAGTGCTTTTGAGAAAGGATTTTGACCACTTTGGTGTAATTGCATAATCCCAATTTATAGGAGGTTTGTGTGGTGGAGCTACGTACCCTGAAATAAAGAAGCAGAAGGAAAAGTATGCATGATTTTGAAATTTGCTTTACCTGTAAAATCTGAAAATGTCTTGCATCAGTATTAGACCCCAACATCAACCCCCAGACCCAGATTTCCAAGTGTTTGTACCTGAGCTTTACATTATTTCAGTTCCCCTTGAGTTACAGTGGGAACTATCCATTTAGATGGACGGCCACAACTTCGTAGGTTTGCGGTTGTGGCATTTACTTTCCGTTTTCATATGGAAGACGCTCATTTTTATTGATCATGTAAAATCCAATTAAAATACAGAAGTCTCTGGTAATGTTTTTCAAGGAGTGTTAATACTTTTTATTAAGGCTAATTGTACAACAGTTTTTGCTCTTAAAATTTTCCTTTACATGGACATAATTTTGTAATCATGTCAGGCATCAGACCTTGGACTCCATATCTTGAAAGGTAACCAACAACTACATTTTAACAACAAGTGCTTTGTGCAACCCCAACATTTGTTTGTTGCTTTTCTCCTGCTGGGAAAGTTGTGCTCTCAGCTAAATTACAGCATCCCAGAGAGAGGTTGGCGCTGCAGGCTGGCGTGTTTTTAAGTGCATTTTAGTTGTTAACCACTCATTGTGTTTCCTGTGTGCTGCTGCTTTTCGGGTTTTGTCATTCAGGATGAATCGTATTCAAGTAGTACGTGTGTTCTATCTTGAAAATATGAAGTTTGCAAGCGTTTTAAAATTGCATCCTACTGTTTTCTACAGTGCAAAGTGATGTAATTTTCCACCTTCATCTTTCCTGGTCTCTGCTTTTAGCGCTTGAGCTTGTAGAAGGGTAGAAGCTTTGGATGACTGAAGCGTTTCTGCAGGTTATTGCACAACACAAATGTTTAACAACCTGCAGAGCCTGTTCCCTAAAACAACAGATTTCTCTCAGAGATTATTCATTTCAGTTTGTATTGTGCAGATATCTCATAAATTGATTAAACAAAATATAAATTTATTTATAGACTCTCTTTTCTTCAAGCATAAACAAAGGGAGTTAAAATGTGTATTCCATGCAGGTATTAGGTTGCATGGTGGTACAGCTGGATTTGCCATGACCTTGCTGCCAGAAGGTCATAGCCTGTGTTTGAATCCTGACCTTGGTTCCTACATGCATAGTTTGCATGTCCTCTCTCAACTTCATCTTACAATCCAAAAGACATGACTGTAAGCTTAACTTGCAACTCCAAAATTGCCCATGTGTGTGTTCATGTATTTTTTTTTATCTGTCATTTAATTTTAATTTAATAGTTTTATTTTGTCCACATAATAATACTTTTTAATGCTTTTAAGCATGTCTAAAATACATGAAATAAGTAAAAAATGCAAAGTTTAAACAAATACAAAAATTTCACCTGTTAGTTTTTTCATTAACTCTACACTGTCTTTAAAAAAACACTGTGTGAAGTGGACTGAACCTAAACTGTGCATTAAAATACTAAGTGCAATAGTGAATCGCACTTTAGTTTTAGTGGATAAGCAGTATAAAATAAAATTTTTATGTTAAATCACAGAAAGAAGTTAGATGTGTGTTTGGTGCCATCTAGAGGTCTACAGCATGAAATGGCTGTGCATGAAAATTGAAGTAAGATGAACTCAGAGGGAAACTACAGCATGAGGCCACATCTGACTTCACTGAAAAAGTTAAAAACTTCACCAGCTGAGATGGGAGAAACTCTGAAACAACAACTGTCGCCCCGGTTCTTCAACAGTCAAAGGTTACTGGGAGAGCGGCAACGGGAAACCCCTCATCAAACCTCAACTAGAGTTTGACTCCACGGTCAAATAGAAGCAGGTCTTTTGTCTTTTTGCCCATCAGTCAAGATGCTACGGACACCAAACACTTCACATCACCACAAACACACCATTTACACGCATCCATCAGAATTGGTGACTGAACTTAAAGGAGATGTTCACTGCTGACAAAACTTGAACAGTTTAGCTGTGAAGAATGAAGTAAAGCTGCAGACTGACTGAGACCTCAGGTCAGACTCTGCTGTGATTTTAGCCAAAGGTACCTAACAAACACTGATTTGGAGGGGGTGAATATTTATGCAGTCACTTATTTTATGCTAAATACTTTCCCTTAGTTGTCATTATTCTGTAGAAAACCATTTCCACTTAAAGGGTTTCTTGTATTATTTTATTTTCTGAAAACGGCAGATTTTGCTGATACGTGAAAACAACGTTGAAGCGGATGAATAGGTTTTAAACTGCTCATATGTAGGCAGGTCACTGGGTAAATAGCGAAAGGAGAGGTGGATGGAAATGAAAAGTTAGCATTAGGTGGAGTTTGTCAGGGAGCATCATATGAGGTCTTCCCACAAAGTCTCTATTGAATGTCTTCTCAGTATATTACTGTAATGGCTTCAGCAGAGTGACTTGCAATGTTAAAATCATAATATTACATCAATGCAATGTAATGCAAGTGGTGAAGCTCAAGTGGTATGAACATCTGCAAGAAACTAACCCTAACCCTGAGAGCAGACTGGGAATCTGCTGCTCTTTACTGCAGGAAAGATTCTTCAGTCCTTTAGGTGAGGATCAGTGATTCTTCTCTGAATAATTTAGATCTCAAAAGTGTCAGCACTATAGGAGGCTTGCGATGTATGTACCTGGTGGAAAAGGAGAGGGGACTGATAATAAATGATGCCATTATTTCTTCATCAGGTCAAAGCTCAGATGATTTTAAAGGAAAGAGAAAAACACCCCAAAACAAATGGAGGTCTATTAAAATTTACTAAATATCTTTACAATAATCACACAGCTCAAAGTCTCTTCTTGCTCTTCCAACAGCCGGTTTAGACATAAAGTTTTTAAATGACAAGCAACAAAAGTGTTAAGTTAGTAAAATCAAATTATGAACAATAAAACATATGAAGACGAAACCGTTTACTCTGCAAAAACCCAGCAAGCACATATGTAGGATTAGGCTGTAGGCTGCGCATAAGCTCAACAAATTCCTTATCTGCCTTATATAATCGAGCTATGTTGCATCAAAATAAACGAGGAAAAACAGGCCAGAATATATGTATCTTAAAAAAATAAATACCAAGTTCTGCCAACCTAATGTTATATAGGAAATCAAAGAAAAGCAATTAGTATTTACAACTGTGAGAGAAACAGAAACATAGAGGCAGCAGATATTTTAGAGATTCATTTTTCAGACTTAGGAAAAGAAGAGGATGTGCACTGATGTGAATTAGGAAGCCCTCAGAAGAGACTGGAGGTTAACGACCTTATCTGACACTAATGTGAGGTGGTTGTGTCTAGGAGTCGATTGGTTTGCACATTATTTACATCAAGAAAATTTAAACTTTTGTTCTGCCAAGCAAAAACATGAAGAAACCGACGCAAAGATAAAATGAAAAAATTAAAGAAGTTTATGATGGAAAACAGAAATAATTTTTTCTGATCAAAATCATAATTGTCAGTAATGTTTGACAGAATTCATGAATTTAGGTATCAAAACCTGTAAAAGGAGAACTCTTGTACCTGAATTAAACTGGAAGCTATGGAAGCTATAGAGGCACAAATGTGAACTTGAAGGCATTCTAAATAGAAAATTAGCAGATCGGAAAATATTTACAAAGAAAAAGCAGCTGATATCTCCTGAAAAATAATTAAATGGCAACACTTCTGCAAAGTCTGCAAGCCGTCTCTGCTTTCAAAGGAGAGCTTTGGTGTAATCAACATTTTATTACCGTTTCCTCCCTACATAAACATAACTTCATTAATAATCTCATTCAAACACACAGCACAACTCAAGAGAGTGACATAATAAACCCATCGATTCTCTACAACAAGAATCGAGCACATCCACTGCTGCTGCCCAGCTTGGTAGTTCCTGTTCAGAACCACCAGGTGTCGCCCTCCACCCACAGAGCTGTCAGTATGTGGAGGCAGGGACTGCAGGAGGACAGCCGGTCTTGATGTGCTTCAGGTGGCAGGAGTGGCAGAGGAGGTGGCCATTCAGGGGGTAGCAGCGGTGACCCTCTTCATCGTTCAGCTCCATCTTGCAGTCCTGGTCAACGAATCAGAGTGAATCATCTGCTTACAATCAAAAGGATATCCAACTCTGTGTTCTACTTTCACATAAATTTTTTGATACAGCGCCTATGAGAAAAGTACTTACACCCTTGGATATTTAACCCTTTTGTGTTTCCAAATCAGTCGTGATCAACAAAACGTCATCAGCATAGCCAGAGGTGTCCTCTCTCTCTGGTCTCCTTCTTGCTCAGTCACTCAGGGTGTGAGGACAGCCTGGTGGATCATATTCCATCCATTTCTTTATGGAGTCCAGGGGATGTTCTGGCCCTTAGAAATTTTTTTTGTAGCCATCCCCTGACCTATACTTGTCAATAAACATTTTTTTGCCTGATTTGCTTGGAGCATTTCTTTGTCTTCATGCTGTAATTACAGCCAGGAATACTGATGAACCAGTGACTGGACCTTCTAGACTCGAGCGTCTTTATACTGCAATGACAGTCATATAGTGAGACTACTAGCACCAGTTGTCTGGACCTCTGTTGAATTAGGTCAGTCAAGTTAAAGGGGGTGAATATTTATGCACTTATTTTATGTTAAATCTCTTCATTTTCACATTTTGTAAAACTCAATTTTCACTTTGACAGTTATTTTTGTATTGTTTTTAAAGTCAGATTTCGTGTATCATGACTGATTGTAATAGCAATAAAGGGATAAAACATCCAAGGGGATGAATACTTTTTAACATGTTTATTTTCTTCAACCATTTAGTGTGAAGAGCTGCACATAAAGATGAACGAAGCAAAGAAAAGGAAAAAGCATCGAACATTTGGTGAAGCTATCTGTTCACGTTTTGTTTGATGTTGAAGAATGCGATGATTGAAGTTTTTAAGAGGTCACTATTAAAACTCATCCCTCCGCCTTACAATAACAGACAAATTTGGTTGATTGTAAATATTTATGGCTGCTAAAAACGCAAAAAGTAATGGCGTGGAAACAAAAGGAGATCCACAAAAAACACAGATTACCCCCAACCTGACAAATCTCATCTCCAGCTATTTAAGAAAGACCACAGCTACATTACTCAGATTGTACTCTGATAAAATCAGAGCAAAGCTGCTGTCAATCAGTCTAGAGAAGGGGAAAAAAATCTTCTACATACCTGCTTGACTCAGCACTGCATAATTATGAAGACTGCAATTAAGATTAGGAATCTACTCATTAAACCTCCTTTAATGAGCTGCCCAGACTTCAAAGCTCAAAGTCACCAAGCGCACACTGTCAAGTGCAAAGCTTCATTTCCAGTTTGTGACTCACCTCACAGTGGTAGCATTCTACATGGTAGTCTTTGTCCATGGATACAACTCGGATGGTTTCATCAGAGCCCTGAAAGGAAATCAGAGCCGAGCTCAGCAGAGGCAGCTGAAAGGTCTAGTTCGACTCTGCACTTTGATAAAAGGACAGCAGAATTGGATTTTTTTTTTAAGAGTAAATGTTGCTGCATTTTGCTCTGCTGTACCTTTCATTTGTAAAGCTTCTGAAATATAAAGCCTATATTCTTACAATATACAACGGTTTGTGTTTAACTGAACAGTCAATTAAATATGCCCATCCTCTGAAGACACAACTCTGAAATTCTTTAAGACAGATCAACGTCACATAGTATTACAACGTCCTTCAGATCTTTCAGTTCTAATTTCAATTCAGTCGAGTTTATTATGAAGGGTGATCAAATGAAATGCAAATAATCCCCAGATTAATGAAAGTTAACTTATGGACAAAAGGGTTTTTAATAATAAGCAATTTAACTCAGAGGTAAATGTTAACACGGACGGGTACACTGACATTACAGTCGTTTCTTAACCATGTTTACCTCCAACAAAACGTGATGTCACTATTACTTTACATCAAAATAGCTTCTCAGGACAGGATATTACTGCCAACTAAAACTGCACTCAAATTAAACATTCATTAAATCATCAGGAACTCAAAGGAGAGAATGATCTTAAAGTGTCGACGTGCCCAAGAAATCCCAGTAACACAAACAAAACTGTTTTCCTTTAACTCTGATGTAGAGTTTAAGGACAACTACATTTCTGTCTTTCTCAAAACCTTTGGTCACAACTGTACAATTTAAACATCACAAAAAAAGAAAAAGGTGTGGAAAAACTGCTCACCTCTGAGGGAAGGATTGGCTGGTTACAGGCTGCACATTTAGGAGCTAGGACCCTGATGGAAAGAGAAACTTTGTTTTTTTAAATTGAAAAAAATAAAAAGGTAACTGTGGATCTTTTTGCAGCAACTTCCAAAGAAAGACTCCTATTAATATTTTTGAATTCTTTAACTCATTGAACTCCAGGCATTTCTTCTCTGACTAGATTCAAAGATCCTAACACACAGAGCGAGTTGCCAGCTTTGCAGATGCACTGGAAGGAAGAGTGGGAGAAATGAAAAGCAAATGAAATTCTCCACACATGACAGGATCTCTGAGGATACAACGAGGCTCAGTTCAGCGTGAGCGATCGTGGCTGCAAACAAACACTCACTGTACACGTAATAAGGCTGATTTAATCAGGGAGGAGAACATGTGGGAGCTGCCAACAGGCACATGCTACATGGTGCTGGACGAGCTGTCCACACAGAGCGCCAGCTGCAACCGACCAGCCGCTGAGAAATACTGAAAACTTTTGCTCATGATCAGAGGGAGAATTTTGTGTCTGTTTTCTTGAGTTGTAAACGCCGTCAGGAACAGAGAGAACTTTTATTTTTGGACAAATATCAGCAGCAGACCTGGATTTTGTGCTTTTGGACCCGAGCAGCTGAGTCCGTGCTGCTCTGTACACCTAGAACTGAACAGTGATCTTTTCTCCCCCTCTCGTTCTCGTGTCTACCAAACATGGCCCAGAGCATCCTCTGAGAGCCTTCACGGTCTCAGCCTTCACCGGCGGTATAATTATAACAAAGTTGACAGTTTGTGCTGGGACCCACGAGACCCCACATGCTTGACACGGTGTCACATTTTAGTTATTCAGCCCAGAAAACTGAGGCCAGGCTCTCCTGTATCCAAGCTGCAGTGCAAAACTTTTAATGTCTCCTAAAAACTTTTTCACATTTTGTCATGTTACAACTGCATGCCTTACTGTATTTTATTAATATTTTATAACTGAGCAACAAAAATAATTATGCAGAGAACGGAAGAATAATAGTTTTGTTTTGTTTTATTTTAATCTGAAAAGTGTGGTGTATTCAGCTGTATTCAGCATCCCCCAAGTCAATACTTTGTAGATTCACTTTTCGCTGCTGTTACAGATGCAGTTATTGTGGTATATTTCTTACAATTTTTTCCAGACATTTGAAAAATAGCTCAAACTAATTAGCCTTCTTCACTCCGCCTCAGTCATTTATTGGTTTTATTATGTACTGACTCACCATTTAGTGGCGGATGTGTGAAACACAATTATATTTTTATATGACATATACTTTGATCCGAGCCGTTCCAATGCAGCTCTGTCCGTCCGTTTGGGGTGCTCCTTCCCACAAGCCTAAAACTTTTAGCGCCTTTCTGGATATTTTATTCCATGAACATCTGTTATTTAGTTCTCTCCATCAACTCTGAGCAGTTTCCCCATAATTGGTGAAGAATAGGGTTTCCAAACTCACGACTGACCCTCCCTCCCAACTGCCCAGGCAGTCATTTTAGGATGTACTTTTTCCATTTGTGGTTAATGGATTGACCAGAGCTCTGTGAGATCTTCAAATCTTCAGATACTGATTATAACCTGAACCTGCTTTAAACTCACTGACCTTCTGGTACGTTTTATCGCTCTTCACGATGCCTTTTGTTTACTAAACGGCTGGATTTCCACTGGACTTCTGTTTCACACAGATGAGCTACTTATTAAATAGGAAGCTTCTGTAAAGGTCAAGTAGGGAATAATTTCAAATTTCTTTTTTACAAATCATTCGCAAACCAACATTTGTTTTCCTCGCATTTTACCGTCATGTGTTTTGTGTTAATCTACCTATAAAATCGAAATAAAATACACAAAAGTTTGTGGCTGCAATGTGACAAAATGTAGCAAAGTTTAATATATGTGACTATTTGTTCACCTGTGGTAGTCCTTGACACAGTAGATCTTGTTTTCTGTGTCCACAGTGAAGGGCACTCCATCGAGGCTCTCGTTGCAGATCACACAGCGGAAACAGCCGGGGTGGTATGACTTCCCTAGAGCCTGCAGGATCTGCAGACGGAGTCATATTAAGGACATTAACACGCTTCTGTCCACATCTTACACCTTTCTATCAAACTAGTTGATAAGTTGGTGAAAATAGTTTGGCATCAAAATACCATACTGTTGAATTGTACCACTAAGCCTATTTTTTTGTAATTGTCCTTAACAGAATAAGTTAATGCTAAACCGTCTTAAAACAAGAAAAAAATCACGCAGGCCATTTTTAAAGAAACATACAGCATTTACATAAAAAAAAAAACAAGACTCAGTGGTGTGGGTGTTTACACATAGTAGTCTATATTGTTGAGAATATGGAGACATTATCTACTGAAGTGCAACACCTGCAGATTTATTTCCTGAGAAGTCCCTTATTTAATGACATCAATTAAACTTCTATTTCCTCCCTGTGTCCGCCTGCTGCTGTACTCAACACAGACTGTGCAACCTGTCCACACAGGCTTTACATCCACATGTGCACACACAGACCGCACTGAGGGGAAAACACATCAGAAGTTTCTGTCTGGTTCTGAGTCACACACCCAGTCGGCCAAAGAGAGGAGAAACAGACACTTACCATGTCCATGATCAGATGTCCACATGCGTTACACTTATCAGCAGACTGCTGGAAACCAGAGTACTACAGGGAGGAAAAAAAAGATGAAAAGTTCTTTTGAATTTGGTGCAGAGAATGAGATTTTTTAGTCTGAGATCTGATCAACCACATGCTGCCTGTGCGCCTCAGCCTGTTAAAATAAACTATTGCTTTGAACAGCTGGAAAGCATTCAACCAGAATATTGTCTCTAAACACTTTTGCTCCTTTTGCATGAAATCCTGCATCAGTGAAGGGTGGCTTGTAAGTGGTCAGCCTGTGATCCTGATGAGTAGACAAGGTGTATCTGAATGGGATCGTACTGGCTAAAGTCATATTGTTTTTCATTATTATTATAAAAAGCCCAGGTTGCTTTAATGATGGCTTCCAGCTCATCTGCCTTCTTGGATCACGTGTCCCTCTTCTTCCTCTTGACAACGCTGCGCATATTTTATGCAGGCTTTTCTCTGGCCAATCAAGCAGAGTGATAGAGTGATTACTGAACAAAGTATTGGCACTTTTGACTGCAGATGGTTACCATGTCCTGCTGGAAAATAAAATCAGCATATCTATAAAAATTGTCAGAGGAAATCATGAAGTGCTCAGTAATTTTCTGATAGATGGATGCGCCGACTTGGACTTGATAAGAAATGATGGACATCAACAAAACTGGCAGATGACTTAGTAAGTAAGTAAAGTTTATTTTTAAGGTGCTTTTCACAGACATAAAAATCACAAAGCGCTGTGCAACAGAAATCAACCTTAAAACCAACATAAGAAACACAATAAAATCAAGAGATAAAAGGCTCTTGGCTCCCCAAACCATCACTGACTGCAGAAATACAGCCTGGACTTCAAGCAGCTTGGAACCCGCATTCCTCCACTCTTCCTCCAGGCTCAGGAGATTGGTTTACAAATGACATAAAAATTGTCATTTTCTTTTTTCTCCTCAGCCAAGGTCATATGCTAATATTGGGTCTGGTTTAGAAGTGGCTTAACTCAAGGAATGTGTGTGTGCTGGGTCCTAAATCACAGACCGTAGTCGGAGTCGAAACCTTCTAAATCTTTCTTCTACCACATTTTTTTTTCCTTCCACTTAACTTCCTATTAGTAAACAGATCAGCAGTAAAAAGTCTTTTACATGGTATTTTTTTCCAATCAAAAAACCCAATGTCTTATTAAACTGAATTTGGGGTTTTCAAAAGCTATAAGCCCTAATCATGTAAGCTTTGGGCTTATGGCTAAATATGTTAGTTAGCTATAGCCAAATATTACATATGATAAATAAGCTGAATACAGAGTTAAAGAATTTTTAAATTGCCCAGGAAAATATGTAGCTCTACATGTTTTGACTGAAGACCTGGGATTAATTGTTCATTTCTGTAGCAGAAGAATTAATCTATTTTTGAAGTGAGTATCTGAATCTATAACAGAGTTCATTGGGCTTGTAGCCTGACAAGTATTATAAACCTGTAGTTCATTTATTAAAATGTTTATTTATAATCAGATGACATAATAATTCTGTATTTTACCAAACATATTGTCAAATGTGTAAAACGCAAAGCTTTAATGAAGTACTTAGCTGTTAGTTTGTCAATATAAAGCACTAAATCTTACACGTTCGCCTGATAAATAATAGAAAAAGGCATGCAGTGCTTTGCTACAATATGCCAACTAGATAAACAGGCCAGGAAAAAGTTAAGAAAAGAATAGCGAGGGAGAGGGAAGTAGCTCAGCTATGCTAGCTTGACTTTGACAAACTTAACATGTAGATGTGCTGTGGAATTCTTTGTGTTTCGGTTCAGTTAAAAAATAAAATAAAGGCGACTTTATCGCACCAACTCTGACAGATCATCAGTGGAGCAGGGGTTTAAATTAGCTAATCAACCACAGCTGTGTTTTTAATTAGCTAATAGCAGCGGTAGCTAACCTACCACAGCGATCGCTTAATAATCGCAAAATAAACATCAAGCCAAAAATCATAAAGCTGTAACGGACTGAATGTTCTGTTCTCTGTGTGGGAAAATTATTGTTATTATTACCTTTACTATTATTAAAAAACAACAACAATAATAATAATAATATAATATATTATTACTACTACTATTACTAATAGTAATAATTGCAATTGTTAATAATTATTATGAAAATTATCATAATTAATATAAGAAGGGACAGAGCAGACTGGACTTCTGGAGGAAGCGAAGGTCCTTCAAGGTTTGCACCAAGATGCTGCAGTTCTTCTATAAGTCTGCTGTTGAGAGCGTCTTCTGTTGGGGCAGCAGAATCAGAGCCAGGGACCTAAAAACGCTCAACAGCCTGGTAAAGAAGGTTGCTTCTGTTCTAGTTCTGTTCTGGGGACGACTGTGGAACCTCTGGAGATGATCATGCAGAGAAGGATTCTTCATAGGATCAAAAAAATTAGGGACAATCCTGACCATCCTCTTCATCAGACTGTCTGATGAAGCCATCTTCAATGGCTCTTAGTAGAATCTTGAGGAGCTACAACAACATTTAATTTCCATTTGGGATCAATAAAGTATTTCTGAAACTGAACTTAAACAGGAAATTTAAAGCTAAGAGCTCAATGCTTGGCTTGATGTTCCCAACAAATAAACAAGTCCACAGACAAAATATAGAAAAAAGAAAAACCTGAAAATACCCCCAAAGTAAATAAGATCCCACGGAAAGAACAATTCCTCACAGGAAGCTGATGTAAATATCCATACAGGTGAGCCTGTGTCCAGTTCGAGTGAAAGGAGGCGCGCGGGATCCGCGCTGAGGTAAAGAGCATCAAGCAGAGGCAGCGCGCGAGGCAATGAGCAGAGACGCAAGCTGTGTGATTGGTCAGCGCGCTGCCGGCTTTAAATGCATAAACTATAAACCTATCTATTATAAACTTATCTTTTAGGAATAAATCTGCTCCGCTAGTGAAATGATGGTACAGTCGACTCCCGTCTACGTTTGCAATCCAGCTCAAAAAAGAAAAAAATTAAGCGATTTTTAATTTTGTTTTAATTATTATTTTCCTAAAAACATAAACAAGCAACCCTTATCCTGGGGGAGGGGCTAGTAAAGCATAGCGGGCCGCCAGGCTAATAATACACTGGGGGAAACCCTGATATGTCAGGTTGTGCACTTTAGAGAAAGCCGCAATGCTCCACCCACATAGGGTATTGATTACCCTATGTGTTATCAATACATCTCAAACAGATTTTTACTTTTTTTTTTTATTAAATTACTGAAATAAATTATTTTGATCATATGATTTATTGGGAGCCATCGTTTTATAACAATAACCTCAACTTTTGGAAGTTGCCTTGCTTTTAATGTAATCCTCTCAGAGGATTTTGCAAAGTGCTTGTTGTCATATTTGACCGGTGAAAAGGGCCCGACTGCCCTCTAACCCATAAAGCAAAGCTAACCAGCTTCTCAAGTTACCGACCTCCTTCCAGCTGCGACCACAGGAGCAAACTGACATGAAGCGGCTGCATTAGGCGCTAGAAACAGGTCACAGGGTCAGAGTTGGAAGTTCATGCCTTTATTGTTAGTGGACGCAGCACCCCATAAGGTCTTCTTGTTAACCTCCCTCAATAAGAACACACACAAATAGAGGGACTGAGAATACTGATTGTACATTTATCACCTACCAGGAAGTCCTCTTCACAGAAAACCTTCCCTCCAACGTAGTAGAAAGCCTTCCCTCTTAGCCTTCGACCTGGAAAAACAAGAAAAAAAAAAAAAAACTTTGTTTATCGGCATAAGATTACCTAAAACCTTGTCACCTGTGAAAACACATGCTTTATTCAACATAAAGACATGAGGAGAAAGTAAATTAAAGCAGACTAAGAAAAAGGAAAGTCAATGTCAAGATGTCAGAGTGGAAAATCCTGCATGAGCTACGATCTGACTGTGAAAAAATGTTTTAAAAATCGTTCCACGACTACGGCTTGGTGATTAATTACAACCATTGGAAGGTAATGGGCCCTGTTGTAATATTCACCATATCCAAGGAGATAAATCAAAGGGTGGAGATTTATGGTGTGCTGGAGTCTTCATTTAATACTGCGGGGGGACGCAGGACAGGCTGCGGCGAGAAATGCATCTGGATCGAACACGTGCGTGGAAAAAACTGATTGCGTCCAATTACCAGACAGGTGCAAGAGATTAAGCACTCTGCTCTGTTTGATTTCACGGCGAGAACAAGCCAAAGCCCACAAAAACTCCCCTCTTTGTTCCGTTCCAGTGTCGTTCCACATGGCTGGTAGGTTTCCTGTCTGTCTGTGAATGGTCTGGATCTCACTTCTTATATCAATACACACGCACACATTTGCAAAAGCTTCTTTCTTGCTTACTTCACATAGGTATTCTTGACCAGGTCCCACAGGAAGAGGGAACATTCCTCAAATTTTCTGAGTGGAGTGGGGTGGGGTTGGGTAGGTGGGGGGTTTTGGAAGGAGACAACAGGAGAACCCTTCTTTCCTGCTGATTATCTGGATACACACGGCTACTTCCAGATTGACAGATTTATCACAATTAACTTAGTAGCACAACAAATTATAATAAAAGTTAGTGCTTAACAGGGTTAAATATTAACGTTAGCATTAGTATTTAATACTAATTCATTTCATTCAATTACTTTTGTAAGTGTTATTTACATGATATGACTTAAGACATAACTACGTTGTGTCATTCAAGTCATTTTTCAAGGTGTAAAACTTGGGTAATTATTGACCAAGTGTCTCAGACCAAAGTCCTCTGTTAAAAGTCAGTTTGGATAAGGGGAATGGAAGTAAGCTCTGGGTCTTTCTCGTCTTCAAATTCCTGTCTCTTTTTTTACCCCAGTGAGTTAAAGAAGAAAAACTCCAAGCTTTTCTGAAAAGATAAGGGCTTAATTAAAGCCAGGCGTCAGGACTGATGACTCGAAAAGCACCAGAAAGGACTATGACTGTAGTTCTTTCATAAAAATGTAAAACACCTGTGGGACAGAACAAATCACAAAGCCATTTTTCTCATTAAAACCATTCTGTTAGCCCTCAAGACTAATCCCATTCATGAAAAACGACATAATCAATTCAAAGTGACCGTGGGACGCCTCGAGCCGTCGCCCTGGTTCCCCCTCTTTCCCCTCGGCTAATTACTCAACTGAGACACCCCCACCCCAAAATAAAACGTCTTAAAGCCGAGATTCAGCCTCGCTCTCAATCATTCTCTTTTCTGGTAGAGATGCTAATTTGTAGCAAACTGACCAAGAGGAATATTTGGAAGCCTTGGTGGGAGTGTTAATGAGACTGGTGGTCAGAGCAGTCAGTTTTCTGTGTATCGAATTTCAGAGTTTGTTTTCAGAGCGGATTGGGCTGAGCCTGTAACTGTGGCTGATTCTACCTCTCATTCTCCACCCTGCAGCAAAGTGCAGCATCAGCTTTGGCTAGTAATCAAAGAGAAATCAGCTGGTGACCAGAATCAGCTCTTGATCGTCCCCTTCCGATGACCAGCTGGACGAAAACTCCCAAATCCATCATTTTACTGCACTGTAAAGCTACAGAGTTTTCGTCCATGTAGATGGCTTCTAGTTTGTTCACTTCAATAAAACAATTTAACGCACATTTGAACATGTTGAAACTTTCTTTATTCAAATTTCCGATGTTGTGGAAAAGAACACAACAGTAGAAGAAAATCCTGTTAGGAATATTCATAGCTAAAATGAATAATAGATGACCGCTAATGAAAGCAAGAGCAAGGTTCCTTAAAGAAAACTAAAGCTGCTAAAATCAGTACTGGCACATTAAAGCTTCACAAAACGTTGAAAACGTTGGAGTTGCCTTCGTGTGGTGCAATGCATGCTCCAGCTGAATGGCTGCCCTGTCCACACACTGTCCTCCATCTATTTACACTTTGTTGGACCTACATGGGCCCCTAGTTCTGCATTCCTCTCTGGACGCGATGTTTTTTTTCCCCGTGGCCACTTAAAGCGAGCACAACCCTAGTGCCCTCACATGCAGCGAGCTATGAGAGGTATGTAGTGTGTAAACTACGACCCCCCCTTCTACCCCACCTAATGTCAGACATCAGCCTCAATCTAAGCCACAATGCCTCCGTTCTCTTTTATCTCCCGTCTCATACGCAGGACAGAGAGGCTGGGGAAAACAAGAGATGTTTATCACATGTTTCAGAGCATAACTGTCCGAGGTCAAAGGAGCTGGAGAACAATGAGCCTCAGCGGGGTTTCGCCAAAACAGTGGCACAAATACTCGGCATACCCATGAGTTGATGACTGGAGCAGAGATTTTAATTTGCCGTCGTGAGGAGCCAGGTCATATTTCAGTCACTCTGTTCTAGACATGAAGATTCTTGTCAAGAGAAATATTTTGATTGGGATAATATTTAACACGAAGCATGAATTTAAAAATTTTATAAAATGAGAAGACAACCATACGCAGTTTTTGTTGCACTTCATAACTATGCAGCACTTACTGTTGTTCTATTGAATAAATTCCCAATAAAATACCATAAAGTCTATTAATGTGGCCTCAAAAATTCAAGTATTAATACAGACAGTCATATATATATATATCTCTATATATATATAGAGATATATATATATATGTGTGTGTGTGTGTGTTTTTTTTCTTCAAACGATCTCTTGCAATGTTTTTCAGTCCAGGGAGGGAGTGCACAGAAATTTAGTGAGAATAGAGCAAAAATATAAAGAAAAACATTTCACTGGAGAATTTCTGATCTGTATTATAAAATTCTACATTTTCAGAGTAATTACAAATGTAAGCACACCGTGTGAGAGGGGAATGGTCTCAAGGTTTCTGAGTAGTAGCAAAGATATTTGTCAAGCAGCGACTTTCAGCGTGGAGTTCTGAAACTTTTCATCCAAAAAAAAAAAAAAGGTATTCAATTGACAGGTTGATAAATCAGGCAGGTAAGTAGTTCAACTCTGTCTTTGTGTCGGCTCAAAGATAGACGACACACCCGCAAACCAAACACTAGCAATACATGATAGTAATCCCTCCATAATTGTGTGCATTTACGAAGGGAAGGAAACGACTGAGGAAGGTGCCACTTTCTTTCACAGCTACAGGAGCTCAGTAGCCTGTTATTAAGGAGTCATAAGCTCTATATATGGGGGCCAAAGGGGTTTAAGTGAGAAGACAAAATCTCACAGTGAAGGCATGGTGTGTGTAGATGTATGTACTTACTGCAGGCACTGCAGGTGAAGCAGGTGTCGTGGTAGAGGCTACCCATAGCCTGGCAGGCCTGGTTAGCTCCGTAAACCGCCTTGTTACACTTCACGCAAAGCCCTGGAACAAAAAACAGTGGCATGGAGAGGCTTCACTATGCATTTACATGAAAATACAACTATATATACACAAACAGTTAAAAATAAAATGGGGTCCTAAAACAAACCCAATACACCACAGAATTAGCTTATCCAGACAAAAGTCAGGAAGTTGATTTAGTAAAAAGGGAAATATTTCCCAGTCTGTTTGCTTGACTTGGCTCTGAAACCTGGACTTGTGTTAATAAAAGGAGTAGATAAAAATCAAAGTGTGCCTACTCTCACAACACACTCTGCTTGGCTGGCTTGACATAGAGACACTGGAGTGCAGTTGCAGTCTGTTAAATGATCACACGGACACTCAAGCCAAAGTATAGACAATAAAATGTGCAGATAAAATAAGCCACATGTGGATGTCGAGAGACCGATCATAGCAGCGATGCTTCTTCGACCGAAGTAAAAACATCCCTCTTTTGACACAAAGTTTATATCCTAACAATGTTTTATTTTCATCTAAATATTACCTAGTTGGTAATATCTACACAGGAAGTCAAACAATGAATAAAAGACAGGCACCACCACTGCTGACTTTAATCCAAAAGGTGAAAGAGAGGTAAAACCTGGATTTAGAACTGGTCTTGAAACATCAGCATTCAACACCAGAACCACAACAATCAAGTCAAAACAAGAGAGCCTTACTTTTGTCTGTCAAGGCAGGAAGAACAATAATCGTACACAATCAGAAGAATCTCATGATCAGTTGTTCTTGCTCAACTTTCTCTTAGCTTAGAGGACAAACTGGGAACTAAACAATACATTGAATCATATCAATGTGTGCTATTTCGTAGCTCCAAATGACTGCCTGTCTTGAATGTTCTTAGTAACCAATATTTATATAAAGAAAAAGTTAACCTATACGCTTCTCACATTTTGCAGATCCTGGCCACCAGATGTGGGAATTTGTCTAAGCCTTTGGTTCTGCAAAGACATTTTAAACTGACTGGTCAGAAACAGTTCTAGTAGGTAAAAGAGCAAATCTGCACTTTCCTGCTCTGTATTTATGCCTCTGAGCATCTACTACACAACTTGAGAACCAATACGATGACAGCTTATCACCACAAAGACGCAGTCAGATGGGTGTCAAATCAATCAGCTATGGTATGGCTATATGGCCTTCCAGTCATCAACCACTAACTCAACACAGGGGATTATGGCACTGATGGAGGATGGAACCTTGAGACCTCGAGTTCCCCTTTTAGCTTAAGAACGTACGTGCATGGGCACAGAGTTATTTGTGTGTGTTTTTTTTCTTATAGAAAAACTCCTGAGGGATTCTGAATTGGAGCCCAGCAGAGGAGGTCCGCCCTACTCCGCTCCTCCTAAATCACTGACAAAGACCCTTCTGTGTCCACTGTATCCAACAAACATCACATGGCTGACTCCTTCAAAAAACAGTTTCACTTAATAACGCTGCTGAGACAATTTTCTTCTATAATTTAGTCAAAATCTTGGTAGAAATTAAAGAATCGTTTCAACAACAACAACAAAAAACTTCATCTGGGGCTCCAATGGCTGGAGAGGAGATTTAGAGATAACAGAAGGATATTATTAGAAAGTAAAAGAATGCTGCTCTTATGTAAGCCATTTGGTTTACATGCATAATTATAGAATCAACTATTAAAATAAGCAAATCTAGTCATTTAAATCCCTTTTTCCAACAGCCCAAATGAGATAAGAAAACACATTCAGTATATTTAACACGTTTTGCTTTAAGATTTGCCTCTGAACAAAAATATACATTTCATTATCTTTTTATATTTCTGATTTTAAAGATACACTAAAATTCAAAATTGTTTTTTTTTTAAATGCATTAAAATTCCTGTCTCTGCATCAACCTTGGGTCATTTACAAGCCTGCCTTTTAAATGGATCGCCTGGGTTCAACCTGGGGGGGGGAAGGGAAGCAAAACACACAGCCGTACTTCTCATGCTACCTTCCTCACCTTTTCCAGCTGTCAAAACTCTCGATAGATGGCTGCTTACTGCCAAATATTCCACTGACAGGAAAAAAATAAATAAATTTAAACAACTATTCAACCCATGGATCTTTCTTGAAAGTTTCTAACAGAATATCCAGATCAGAAAAATCATTTTTAGATGAAGTCTTACTCTCAGGTCAAACTTTAAATATCAGCAAAAGAGTTCCACTCTTTCTGGTGCTTTAAGCGCAATAAATATATGTCTTCGACCTTTGCTACAGCTAATTACTTTTCCATGAAGTTTCTACGGGAATACAGAGTCAGGGTGTCGGTGACTCACACTGCTGGGACTCAAAAGCCGCATATGGAGGAGCCAATTACAGCCTGCAGCTTGTCCATGTGTAAAACTGGTGGTGTAGTGTGCCAGTACTGTACATCCACACACATTTATTAGTTAATGACGAGGAAAAATACTATGGTGCAGTGGCAGAACCTCACACTGAAAAAAACAAACAAAATAAAACATTTAACCTTCAATTTGAGGACATAATGGGGGAAGCATCCAATGTTGAAATAATTATGTGAAAAAAAATGTAGCATAATCACATGTTTTTTGATTTAAAATTTCATTAAATCAGAGTTTCTATGAGATTTTATTTAGTAATCCATGCCAATTTATTATTAGGGAGCGCTACCAGAAAAGAGCTTTCCCTGTCCAACCGTCACAAACATAAACATGTGGAGTTTACTCCACTCTACTGGGACTTCCATTGAAATATGCATTTTGTACAGATGACAGGCGCAACTTTTGGCAACAAACTTCTGGTGGGATCGGTGTGAAAAAAAAAAAAGGGAGAATATATGGGAGAACATCTCGTTAAGTACAGCGGGGGATCTGTGACGCTCGGCCCGTTTGTCTAACAAAAGCCTTGGGAACTTGGATAGACTGCATGATATCACTTAAATAAAATGTTGTGTTTTATCTAGATAAGGCTTAGAGATCAGAGATGAACTTCTGAATACCTCAAACCTGCGAATTAATATAAAGGAAAAGTTAGTATTTTTGTACATTCATCGGGGTGAAATTAGAGTCATTTATTTCAGGGTTTTCACATATCTTCACTAGAATTACTACATGTCTGTAGCAATTTTAATGCTGAAAGTTGCAAAATAGTCAACTTATTCCCAATACATTGGGCAACATTTGCATATATCACTTGATAACTGAAAGTGGGAATCCACTTTCAAACCTGTAAAATATGCAGTAATGTCTCATTCATGGATTCATTTCCTAACTTTTACCAGTGCGCACAGAGCAACTCTAAACTCTGAGCTGACACAGGATATTACATTCTGTCAGCTTCCGCAGGCCATATATTCACAAAGACGATCACGTGCGCATGAAGGGCTATCGCACACTCACACACACAGGACCGGGACTCCAAAAGGCCTGCCAGAGAAGAAGCCAAAAAATCCCTGGGAAGAGTTAATATGGTGCTTTTTGACTCCACAGCCAGATGGGATGAATTAATCCTTCATCTTAACACAACATTAAACCCTCCAGTGATTGCGTGTGTGCGTGTGTGTGTATATGTGTAAAACACTGGTCCCACCACTTCTCCCCATCTTGGATGAACTTGCCTGTAAATCTAGCATTCTTTTATTCCCATGGGGCCAAATACAAAAGACACATCCACAAACTTTGCCCCCAAAACTCTCCAACTGTCCACTCATCCAGTCATCTGCACACTAGGCACCCCTGAACTTGTCTGGGTACCACCACACCTCCCTTTCGTGTCTAAAAGCCTCATTTTAAAAATTCCTGGAGACATTCCTTCGTGTTTCCCCAGTGCAGCCATTTGGCACCAAACACCATTTCCCAGAACCTACATCT
The DNA here is from genome assembly GCA_903067095.1 of Girardinus metallicus. Taxonomy (NCBI): domain Eukaryota; kingdom Metazoa; phylum Chordata; class Actinopteri; order Cyprinodontiformes; family Poeciliidae; genus Girardinus; species Girardinus metallicus. The sequence goes on from CAEGAE010047797.1 coordinate 48,072, forward strand.
GCAGTTTTGCCGATCGGCAAAGAGTAGTCATGGGAAATGTGATGCATCTGCCTTCAGGACACTGCTTGGTGAAAGTTTCACCAGCAAATACTTTTTAGTAGCACACAGTCTTACTAAAAAAAAGAAAAAAAAAAAAGTGATTTAATAACCTACAGCTGCAGCTGTGCTACTGCAGTACGGACCACAAATATACAAAATGTGTTTAAAGGTAGGAGAAATGGCATTTTCCTCACAGAATTAGGAAGATATTTTATGATGACAAGAAAAAGGGCCTCCACACTGTTTTTTTTTTTTTTTTTAAATCTAGCATGAACGCATGACTCAGAATGAGCCACAGTGTGGTGGGAAACTCCAAATAGAAACAACTGCATGTGTGGGCTGTGTGGGATCGAGCATGTAGAACTGTGTATTTATATACACATTTAGTGTATTACTTATAATCTACACATTTCCTGGCTGCACGTGGGTCCTGCACTATCCCACACGCCTGTAACGTTCATGTCAGGAGGATATTTACGAGCCGTGTCGTGACAGTCCCATGCGCTGCAACTTCTTCCCTTACACACCAACACAAGGGGGGCTGGGGGGCGAAGGAGGACTGTGAATTGCAATCGTGACATTCCAGCAGGAAATTCCTCTAGGAAACGGTGATCGCTTTGCAGAGCTGCTTCATAGCGAATGCATCACCTTTCATTTGCTATCCATTATAGGACACTGTTGAAGTAGGGCACACTTATTTTACATTTTATCTTTTCTTACATCTCTTTCTGCAAATTAGAGCTTACAAGCTAATCTTATGAAGGATATCCTTTTGAAAGGCCAACTATAGCGTCCAAAGCCATTTATGCTTCCTTGAACATTTGCACAAACTAAACTGATAAGAAGGGCAATGAGAACGTTAATCAGAAAAGCAGCCAAGAGCTCGTAGTAGCTCTGGAGGAGCTGCAGAGATCCACAGCTGGGAGAATCTGTTGACACAGTCACACACTGAAGAAACCTGATCTTTGTGGAAAGACTTCCACGTTTGCTGTGTCCAGACTTCTTTGTCTGGACACAGCAAACGTGGAAGAAGGTGATTATCGAATGAAACCACCACAGAACGTTTTGGTCAATATGCAAATTGCTATGTGTGGTGGAAAAACTAACAGAGTTAAGTGAAATGACTGACGATGTTGAACCTGAGTAACATCTAAAACAAGATGGAGGTTGTCTGTCCTTGGCTTGGATTAAACATATTTATGTGCTAGAATGGACCAGTCAAAGTCCAGTTCTTAATACAATTGAGAATCTGGTGATATTCAGAGACCTTCCATTCAATCTAACAGAGATTGAGCTATGAGAAGGTGCAATGATTGCTGTCTGTAGATGTGCAGAGCTGGAAGAGACACATCCCAAAGGACATAAAGATGTGTCTGGAGTAAAATAAGGTTTTTACAAGGTAATAATTCAAAGTGGCTGATCAAACGCATACCACAGATTTCATTTAATGCATAAAAAATATCAAAAGTCTTCCGTGTCGCAAATATGTGCAACCTTTTGTTTCTCCATCGTATGAAGTCCCAGTGCATTGCAGGTCGTGGCTGTAAAATGGCAGAATGTGGCAAAACTTCTGCAGTTTTGCAAACTTTTGCGAGGCACTGTGAGCAGAACATCACTGTTCTGCTGACGTTCCTCTGCACCCTCGGCAACAATGGTGGAACTCAACACGCGCTCAAGCAGGTATTAAAAAGCTCAGTTTGGGAGAACTGAAAAATGTGCAAGCACAGGTCTATGGAAGTCATTAGCTAAAAACAGTGGAGGCCATTGTCAGTCAAAGTAAACACTGGGAAAAGCACGATAACGCACGAGCTCAAACATTGCACTGAAGATATCTGTATGCTGAAGCTCTAATTGCTGCGTTACTATCCTTGTGTCAACGATGATAAAGTGATCTCTGGGAAGAGACAATAAGAAAGCATACATCTGCCTGGCTTTGGCTAATTTTTACCGCCTGAAGAAGGCTTTGTTTGGGGAAGACAAAGAAGGACTATTGTCTGACAAATGAAAATAAAAATTGTCCTGCTGGACTAGTTCAAGAATTTATCAGTAAAAACAAAGGATAGTGTGAAAACATACAGGACATTTGTTTATGTGTGAGATGTGGCAGTCAGAGTGTATAATATGAAATCAAAAACAAATGGGTTTGTGTCCTTGAACGTGAGTGGGTGCTTTTGTCATTCAGATGGTGGTAAACTGACAGAAACCCCCTCGTTGGTGTCGGCTAGTCTTACCAAAGTAGTCTGACTTTGGCTGGGCATCCATCTCTTTTTCCAGTTGTTTCGTAAGTGCCTCTAGTTTGATTTCAGCTGCAGAGGGCCCCTGCTCCAGCGGCTGCACGGGCTGAGCGGTAGAAGATATCTGGATAGGTTTAGGGGAGGACGGGCCTCCAGGACCATCACCGATGACCTGCATGACCTGTACTCCGCCAGGCATTTGGCTCCGAGCTGGAAGCTGGTTCTTAGAGGCACATGGGGCTGCAAAGGTCACCTGGGTTTTAGGTGGAGGCATTTCTGGGACAAAGGAAGTGGCTGGAGGACCAGTGTGGTTAACAGATTGTAAGTAGTGACTCGCAGGCTGCTGCACATGATAGTCAGCATCACCTGTGAAGGCGGTCAAAGGAAAGGCAGGGATGCCCTCTGACGCTGGAGCACCAGTGGGCTCTCCAGTCCAAGCCCTGGCTGTCCCAGCAGAGCACAGTGGACTCTGACTGGTTGCTTGTGAAGGACTGACAGTGGAAGATGTGTGCAGGCGCTGAGGCTGATGGTGGGACGTACCGCTCCCTGAGAGAGTGGGGGGCAGCTTGCCCTCTCTGGATGGGGAGACGGGGTGCAGCGCACTGGTAGCTGGACTTCCACAACTTGGCATGGAAGAGTTATTGTGATGGGAGGAATGTGGCTCAAAGCGCTCGTTGTTATCATAATTGCTTCCGTAGCCGTACGCCCTGCTGACTGGAGCTTCAGCCTGAACACACTGGTTCACCGGCGTGGTGCTCGGCACCGGGCCCGACAGGATCGGGGGCTTCGCCGCCGCTTCCCCCGGCTGCCTGTAGCTGTTGATGGGCGGCCTGTCCTTGGTGTAATGAGCGCCGCCGTGGTGACCTCCGTTCATTTTAATCACCTGGTTGCTTTTTGCCATCTCCTCCTGCTGTTTCTGCATGTGTATTTTGGTCATTTTGGAGGCAAAAACCCTCCTAGTCTCTTCAAAGTCCGGGTTATTTCCCGCATCCCTCCTCATTCGAAACAAGCCATCCCTGGATGCTTCATACATGTTCAAGTCTTCGATAAACTTACTCGCTTCGAGTCCCAAATCCTCGTATTTATCCATTTTGTGTAAGAAAACCGAACCGCTTGCTGTGATAAAAGTTACAAGAAGTTATATATGAATCAAGAATGTCCGTAGGAAGAGTGATACCTCCAGAGTTTGGAGTCTTGACACACACAGAGAGAGAGAGAGAAAAAAAACAATCCGAACAAAGTCAAAACTACTTTAAATGAATCCCGACCTCGTTGTATTTCCAACTGAATCATCCGCGGGAAGAAAAGAGAAAAAGTTTTCCCCGGTGAATCCGCCAGTTCAGCCTCGAAGAAGCCGCCGTCTGTCTGACTGAACAGCCGAGCAGATCCCGGATCAGATACTCTGACTGGACAGGACGACCCCTCAGCCGTTTGCCCCCTCCTCCTCCGCCTCCTCCTCCTCCTCCTCCTCCGCCTCCGGTTTCACGGTCCCAGCGGGAAACATTCAGACAAAACTTTGTCCTCTGCGCTTCAAACGAAGAAGAAAAAAAAAAAAAGTCCACCACGTTTGTTAAAGACAAATAAACACTTGGCTAAGGTCAGGGCGGTTAACGGATAGGACTCGTTAGCCGCTGTTGAAAGGAGCCATACGTGGCCACCGGACCACAGTTAAGCAGAGAACTGTGCTTTTAAAGGCGCAGTACTCACATTAAACACGACTTAAAAAATATCACTTTCCTTATCTGTCCTAACCGAATTAGCTTTACCAATGGACAAAAAGTCACCATATAACCCAAAAAAAAAAAAAAAAAAAAAACGCCTTCATTTTTTTTCTTAAAGTTTCCCCAAATGTAAAAATGTGTTGCATTTATGTATTCAGTCCCCTGACACCCTTAAATAAAATTCAGGGCTTCACTTGCTTCCAGAAATCACGTCAGAAGTAATTAGAGTCCACCTCCTCGCAGAGGTTTGTTAAAACATTAGTGAACTAACAACACGAAACGTTTTAGGGATGAAGTTATAACCTAAGTACCTTTAGGTTACTTCGGGATATTCTTTTATAACCTAAAAAGACTTTAGGTTATATTTTCGAGTTCTGTTCAAGACATTATCCACATAAGGAATGTGTGTGATTCAACTGAGCAAAACATCAGCACAATACAAATGCACTTTTAATATTTTTACAAATTTCCCCCTATAATAGTTATGTACTTCTGGTGGTGATATGAATAGTATTGCAAGGCAGTGTTCATCTATTTGATTGATAAAATACTTCAAACTTAGCCACTCCTACACACATTTTTCCCCATATTGCTCTGGCATAGGGAGGTGTATTTGCAAGGCAACTCTGGCACACGCACACACACACACACCCGCACACACCCGCACACACACGCACACACACCCTTGAATATTGTTTGCGAGATATTTAAACTTTGCAGAAGTGGATTTTTTTCTTCCCCTTTTTAATAAAAGCTCAGAAAACTAAAAAAAATACTGAATAAAAGTTTTGTATGAAAAGTTATTTTCTACTAATCAGGAACTTTATTTGGAAAATTAAAAACAGAGCATGATGAGTTTACAAACTGCTATAGTTTGTAACCAAACCACATAGCAACCTATATGATAACAAAATAAAGTAAGTTTGCAGTATCATATATGCAAATATGTCACAAATTTAAGTATGTAAACAGGATGTCAAGGGAGGTCTAGGTCTTGGCCAGTGGTTAGATTAAAATAGTTTACACCACAAGCCTTGACTCTCTATGTAAAGAAAATGCAAAGACAATAAAACTTTCAAGTGTGTGCAGACATCATTCTAAGAATTTGCTCCTTGTGCCTAACCACAGGCTAGTTATCATTCAGAAGTTAATCAAACAATAAAATATAAAGTAAATTGTAATCACTCCATTTTCTATATCATATAAACGTTTTTAACCGAACTTCATTAAAAATGTTGACACGAGGTGCTCAGATGGTGCTTTCACAAACATTGGATATCTCTAGCTATTTATTGTAAACTGAATATTTTATGTAAAACATAAATATACACAAACGTGAAAACTAAAAGAAACCACTTAAAACAACAAAAGTTGTACTTGTTCTCAAATTTAACCGGAGATTTCTCAGACTACACACATTAACTCATAAATGTATATGTATCTCCCCGAAAAGGAGAGAATACATCTAGACAGACAGTGCATCCTAATTGTCTGATAAGGAGAATTTTGCAGCAGAAACATTAGCAAGAAGCAATATTAATCCAGTTGTCAATAGCCATGATTTGCAGATTGATTACAAAAGATCAAAATAGTTAAAATTGCTCAAAGTATCAGGAGAAAAACTCCACAGCATTATATATAAATCATGCACACTGAGGGCAGATGATTTATTTCTTTTGAAACTGATTGTTTTGTTAGTTTAATTATATGTGTCAAAACATTGTTGTGGTTTCACACTTTGCATCCAGAAGATATTGTAATTTAACAGGGGTGTGTACACTTTTAAGAGCCACCATACTTCAAGATACATTCACATAGTTTTGTTACTGAGGACATGAGAATGCTGTCAGAAATAAAAATAAAAAAAAACTACATGCCCTGTATAGATACAGATTCCAGTGTAAAACAGGACACACCCATATGGATATTTCTGGACAACGTGGGATATTGTTGCTTTAGAATTTGACAAGTTTGCATCTACTCAGTTTGTATTTACTTAGCTTCAACCTAAACACAGTTAAGGGAATAGTTACAATTTGCTTAGACAGTCAAATGACGTCAGGAACATCCTCAGAGGATCAAACAGTCCTCCTTGTGGTCAGCCTCCCACTTAATGAGCTATAGCATTACTGTGCCCTCCTGTGGGAATGCATAAGCCAGTCCAGAAACTAAACTGGCACAGTGAAGGGTGATTGGGACTGCACTGCTGCATCCCCCACCCTTTTTTTTTTGTCTGTTTTTTAGAATTTCTGAAGAGGAAAGGAAGTGATTTACTTTAACACACTAAAGATAACTCACACTGCACAAGGCTACGGCTGGGGTTTGAAGACAAAGTGAGTCACTGGTAGCACTTCCCTGTCCTAAGTTGTCATGGAAACTGCAGAGCTGACAAAAAGTGTTAAATGGTATGGCGGAGGTCGACGGTGACAAAATTAACTGTCAGAGGAAATGCATCACTGCAGCTTAGGCCTTATTTCTTAAAATGAGAAGAAATATGTTCAATCTTAACGTGTAGTCTGAGATTTTCTGGCAGCTCTAAACAATCCAAAATAAAGTCGCATAAACTAATGCGACTGATCAAGTGTTGCATTAGTATACAAGTTGCGACAATGACTCAAAATAAATCAGGCGTTAGCTTAAAAAAAGAAAGATTGTGTGTGGACTTTATTTTTATTCCACAAAATCATTTGGGGAAGTTGAAAGAAAACAAAAATCTGAAGTGACGGAAGATAAAGAGCCTCTATCCTTGGCCTTTCCATTTTGTGCTGTGACAGCACTTGGCTAAGCTTAGGTGTGCATATTTAACAGAGAGAATAGCTAAAACAGGTTTGGCTCTGGTTCTCTTATTCCTGGCCTTTCTTCCTGTTATTCTGTCCGTCCTGAAAGCGCTTCCTGTCACCTGATGGTGGGTGATAAATCACAGAAATATGAAAAGAGGCTGAAGGAGTGTTATGCTTTTCTCTCTCTCTGCAGTTTGTCTTGAGCAAATACAGTTTACAAAATGACACACAGGCGTATTTTGAGGTGATGCCATTGTTAAAATGCTGATATTAGAAAATTCTTGTGTGGGATGCAAATTTTCAGCACACACCTACAAAAAAAATCTTGTGGGTACTGAAAGGTTGTGAAAGACAAACGCTTGTATATATCAGATGACTGCTTACTCACACAGGCTTTAAAGATAGGCCAGTGGGTGGGCACGCAGATAGATTTCAGCGCCTCCGGCTTGTGGGCTCTTTGAGTGCAACGCTAATGGCCAAGTCATGGTGGCCCACTGCCACACAGACACAGAGCTAATGAACAGGCGCTGCTGGTGATGGGGCACTGAGCAGCTATGTATAATCAAGATGTGATGGCAGAGTAAAAACAGATACCCCCCCACCCCACACCAACCACATTAGTTAAATCCCACTCACCTTTCGATGGGCAGCAGGGTTGGACAGGCTGAACCCAATAGCACTTCTTAAAACCCAAACAGCAGCTCACGTACAAGAATATTCAGACACTTTGAACTTTTTTTCCTAAATTAACTCAAGGTTTTGCAGAATGACAGTGTCTAATGGGAATAATTAGATGGACAAACCTTTCAATCTGACATTTTTGTTTTAAAAATAAAAAAAATTGTTTTTAGTTTTTTCAAAACTAAAAATAAGAAAAATGTGCTCCCATCTGTGTCCATCCTTCTGACTCCCCTAAATAAAATTCATCACAGGTAATTAGTAAACAGAAGCCACTTGTTTGCATAAACCCAACGGTTTGGTAAAGGTTCACAGCTAACAACAGCTGCAGATTGTGCACTCCACAAACCTGGCCATTACAGGAGAGTAGTAAGAAGAAAGCCATTCCCATAATGAAACATGGTGGTGATGGTAGCATCATACTATTGTGATCATTGTTATTTTTTAATAGAAGGAACAGGGAAGCTGCTCAGAGTTGATGGATGGAGTTAAATACAGAACAATCCTAAAAGAAAAACCTGTAGAGACTTCAAAAGACTTGTGACTGGGGCGGAGATTTCTCTTCCAGCAAGTTAATGTCCCTAAACACACAGTCAGAGCTATGATGGAAACATTTAGATCAAAGCAAACCTAAACCCAATTGAGAACCTCTGGGAAAGCTTGAAAATAAAATGTTCAAGACAATCTCCAATCCGTCTGACTGTCTTTAAACTATTTTGCAAAGGAGGATGTGCACTCCATGTTGCTCAGGATAGCTTTTCAGCACTGATAAGGGATATCTAAACTTGGCTGAGAAGCAGCCCAAACAGGGAGGTGTGAAATGGTGGCACAGAAGAGGTTATACAATTGATGAGTGTGTGAAGGACGTCCGAGCTCGACACTTGGGTTCATAATTTATCAACATGGTTGAGTAAAACTGAAGGCTTCTGAACCTATCCTGGTCAGGTTTGCAAAGATTACCCACACTCTGCTTGTTGAATGTTTTATTAAAAACTGCAAAATATAAATGAAATGTTCTTGGAGGTTATTTACGTTGATATTTGAACAGACCAACATATCTTCTCTCTCATATGATATCGAAATATCAACATTATTTGTTTGTCTGTGTGTACAGCAGGAAGGCACCGCCCGCCAGGTGCTGCACACAATCTGGTAAACACCCATTCATCATTCATTGACCAGGAAGTTGATGAGGGGAGTCCTGGGAGAGAGGATGGCTCTCTTGATGTCACGTTCACTCAGACACTTCTGTCCAATGGGGCTCTCCATCACCAGCTGCTGGACCCGGCTGGGATCTTTGGACACCTGCAGAGGGATTGTCACCGTGCCACAGGGCTTGTTGTTTATCTGAGGGCAGGAAACAGAAGGTAAGAGATGAGAGAATGTTCCAGTTCTTCCCCTGAAAGGTTTTCATCATCTGGCAAACATTCGTCCCGATGGATCTGTACCTAAACTCTTTCTTGGAAAAAAAAAAAAAACACCCTCTAAAATAACACACTCCATCTCTACGTCTGCATATGCAGCGCACTCTTTCAAACACATAGTTAGTGGTAGGTATGGGAAGGCCACTCGGTCATGTGTGCTCAGAGGCAAGTGCATGCGTGCACATGGTGAATGTGATCACGTCTCTGGAAGTGCTTACAAATTAATGGTGTGTGGATGCATGTATGTTTCTGAGGCCCCTCAGCTCAGCCACGGCCTCTATTCTCCCTTCGGTTTGTCCCACGTATTTGGGACAAGCCCAAGTGCATGATTAGAAGAAAGAGGGCGCGAGGAATCCCACAACAGACAGTTGAGTCCAAGGAAAAACCAGCCTCATTATCCTCGATGACTGAGAGTTCAAACGTGTGCGCTTACTCCAAGTTTGGAAAAGGGCGAATATCAGGAGATCTTCACCTCTGTCAGACCCACTCAGAGAAATAAAGGAAGTAAAATCTCAGCTTTAGGATTAAATTCAATGCAGAGCGTAGACTATCCATCTGATGAACCATAATCAAATATCACTATGTCTCTAGATTGATTTTATACTCTTTACAAATGAAAAACAACAGAATATTATTTTTCCTCTGCTACCAGTGATGGTTATTGGTAGCTAAAAGCTTAAGTTAAAAAGACAAGAAGACAGAAAAATCAGTTTACAGTGTTCAGATTAAAAGTCTTCAACCTGTGGCTCCAGAGTCTCACACCCATCGGCCTAAAAAGGCTACAGAACCAGGTAATGTATGCCTGGTTTGTGATAGCATAAGTGCCATCACAAATGACATTACGTTTAATGATGTACAAAAATGCAAGCTAAAGAACTCTGCAACAGGACTTTCTTTTAAAGCAGATTTCTACAAAATCTTTTCAAGTTATTCTTCAAACACTGGCTGATAGTCCCACTTTCTCTTCAGAACCAAACCTTTTTCAGAGGAATGTGGTTTTTATTTGTTTGTTTCTTCATCCACTCAACTCTGACCTATAAAAGATTCAATCTTGAAAAAAAAAGTGTTTTTGCTGAAGAGCTTTTAGCTGGAGGCTTGAAATAAAATGCAACTAAAGATTGATACATCTCTAAACTCCTGTGTAAGGTCTTTGCAACTTTCTTCTTTTTCCAAAATACATTATTTTTAGGTATAATTTATCGACCACAAATAGTTACATTTAGGACCGAAAACTATTTATTTTGTTTTCACACTGACAACATGCTGCCATAGGTAGGTGCAAAAACCGGATAAAAAAAAATAAGTGAAAAGGCAGCCAGAATGAAAATAACTTTTGCAGACCTTTAGAAAATCAGAAGGGCTCATTTTATATTATTTTTTTAATGGAAGTGTACTGGCCAAATTACTCCTACAGAGTTCTGACTGATAATAAAGGCTCCAAATCTGCACATATGACACACACATACATTCCTTCACAAGGCAAAACAACAGTTTATTTTCATTTTCTGGACCAATCTGTCTATTCATGCTGAATCCCATTGCATTACCTGCTAATTTGCCTTTTCCTAAGGAAGTCTAAACTTAAATCTTCATTGAATCTAACCAGAAAACATGCTTCAGGCCTTTAAACTGAAAAATTTACACCACGTCGTGGACGTCCTTTTTAAGCCTCATAAGGAAGACACACCCTTGTGATGTGACAGATTTAGGTCTCCACAACATGAGTAGTAACTAAGCCACACACCCAAACACATACACACACACATTTCTAAAGCAAAGACTTTCACTGTTTTTGAGTCCACAGTCAAACTAAAGAAGAAGAAGAAAAAAAAGAACTTCAAAGAGGAAATACCAGTGAGGAATAACACCGCAATTCTGTTGCAGACCTAATTACAACCAACACGTCTGTTTAGTTTAAACTGCACCGCTTGCCCTTCTGGCACATAAACTGACACACACAGGTATTTGCATTAATGTAGTCATGTGCACAGTAAGGCTAATTATAGCCTCTGTTGAAAATTACAGAGTTTGAATGTAATCATGAGTTGAAATGTTGGAGAGTTTGAGGGGAAAATGACTAAGGTTTTTGGTGTTCAACAAAAAACTATATTTAGAATAGAAATTACTCAAAAATAAACTTAAAGAGTTTGCTTGACCTCTTTATTTATTTAATTGGTTCCTGTAATGGCAATTATTTAGAACAATTTAGTGTTTATGTTGCCAAAATACATCAAACAGATGATATGTATCCAGTTTGCCAATTGGATTATTAAAAGAACAGCATCGGCGTTGCTAACAAACCTAGGCTAATGGACTGTGAAGTTAATTTGGAGGTCCAAAATAACAAATGTATTTCAAAATTAAAGACTCAGTCTTATAATATGAAATTTGTTTATAAGCTGGACTTTTAAAAATTGTTCACTGATACCTTTCAAAATAAAAGCACCATTATTTCAGGGAATAGGTAACTGAAACACAGTGGCGCATTACTAGTTGTACTAAGCAGGTAATAATAAACGCACAATATTTGCCTTTCAAAATATAAAAACTCAGTTGTTTTTCTGACATTTATTAGTGTCAGGAAAATGGGACAATACTAGCATTTATGAATAAAAAAACAAAACAAATTTGTTATCCACAAATAAAAGTCTCAATGTTTTATAAGTTACTGCAACTGTTTATTCCACATTATTAGAGGAACTAAACCATCAGGGAAATGACATAAAGTTGGCTTTTCAAAATAACGCTTGAACATAATTATTCTTGAAAGAAGGTCAATATTTCATAGACTATGTCAATTATGAAGTAATCGACACAAACCAATAATATAAAACAGATAATGTTGAACTTTCAAAATAAAATGAATAAAAACTCATCAAACTGACTTTTTTTTGTTGTGATAATTAAATTATTAGCAACGTACGGTTCAGATTTCTCGAGAGCGTCTACACCAAAGCTGATATGCATTAGTCTAAACCAGACACGAGGAAAATATTACGGCTTTAAACCGCAGTATGCAACAAGTGGCAGGCACAATTAAAACCCCTTCAGGAAGTTTTCTAAATATCAGTCAGACAAAGTTTGTCACTTTTATTAAATGTTCCAGTTGCTAATAAATCTTCAGTGCATCAGTGAGTTCGTCTCTGACAGCAGTCATGCAATCCTACCAGCACAGACAGCTCCACAAATTCAGGGGCCTCCAGATACTCGGGGTCCACATTCGGCCAGGGCTGCTGCAAGACATCGCCACCCCGCAGCAGCAGGGGGCTTTGGGGATTCGTCACTGTGCAAAGACCTGGGAAGGAGAGAACACAGGAGGGCATTCAGACTAAATATAGAAATGCTGAGGTGCTGGCCAGCTGCTGTTAAATACGTCTTAACTACAGTTTGGGGGAAAATACAATAAGACGACATAAAAAGGCTGAAAAACAGCTAAACGTTGCGCCTCGTGTTCCTGACTCCCTGTTAAACCAGTGCATCACTCTGCAAGAATGATGCACGCACTCAGAGGAAGGATGTGTACTTCCTCCATCCTGAACGATGTGTGTGTGTGTGTAAAATTACACAAGCCACCCAGAGTGAAAGGCCCAGGACAGCTGAGTGTAGCAGAGGTCGTGTTGTTCTGTCCTGTTTATGAACTGTTTTAGGAACTGAAATGCGTGAGCACAAACAAAACTGAACACACACTCCTTCCTTCCAGCCATCATCTGTCAGGTTTTCCAGACTCTGCCCATCAGCTGGACCGGTGTGCTTTTCCAGTGTGTTGAAAGTTTATGTACGTACGTGTGTCAACAACAATAAAGGCTACTGCCTCAAGTTTCCACATGAGGCACAAAAGGTAACACTAGATTTTCCTCTCTATTGTCCACTCACCACAAAAAGTCAAACAGAACCGACTGCTAAACAGAGAGGCAAATTATTCCAGTTAAAATGTACTGAACAGACATGGACACGTCTCTTAGCACTGCTGGTAAAAAGGTGCAAAAATTTGTAAAATGATTGCTGTAGCGTAATCTCCATAGTTAGAACAATCCAAGCTTTAACTTAAATGCAGCTACCTGGTGTGAAAAATAATCCCTCAGTAAGAAAATGAACTAAGAAAATTACACGACATAAATATTGCTCTTCCGCAACAATTCCTTTGAAATGAATGAGACTAGACTTTTCTTCAATTCTTGATTTATTTTTTAAAGGTAGTCAAGGTTCTCAAAACTTCTAATTGCTAAATGATAACTTCTGGTTTCTCTGGGTTTAAAACTTGACCCATTTCTAATGTCCACTATCCACAAAGCTGGACCTACAGAACCCTCCAGTGAAGAGGATGTTAGGGAAGGTAAACACATTTCCAAAGTTCTCTCTTACAGAATAGCAAACAAAAAGGACAAATGTATGGAAAAGCACAGTTAAATACAGGGGAGGATCTGTGATGCTGTGGGCCTTTTCCTCCAGAATAACAGAACTACACAAAACAAAATAATTGGGATGAGGACCTAAAATTGCAAGACTGACTATTTCTACAATTGTTAGTGTGACATTAAGCTTCTGCAATAAAAGATGAATCTATATTAAGAATTTTGCACTTTTTTCCCTGAATGTGCCAATAACTGTGAATGGCACTGTAATAGTGTTAAACTGGCTATAAGAATATGTGTTATTATGCTAGATGTGTTTATCAGATGTTACTTCCTCTGACATTATGCAAAATAACCTAATTTTACTGTGAGCTTCCCTAACCAACGCTATCTTAAAATGTCATCTGTATTAAAGTGACCCCCCCTTTGGGATTTTAATTATATAAATATGTTTTAAATTCAGAAGGACTTCATGGACATGTCAAATAAATATAGGCACCCTGGTTTTCTAGCAATGGCATAATAGCTGATGTATAAATCTTCCTCTTGAAATGCACACTGTGTGGTGGAGCCATAATTAGCAGAAACAATGTCACTCACCTGCCCAAAGCTCAGAGGCCAAGTGAGGAGCCATGGGTGCCGTCATTATAACAAGGGCAGCCAGAGCTTCCTCAAACTCCACACTGTGCTGTAGGACTCGAACCGCTGCACTCTAATTACCCAGAAAAACATGTTAAAATGTGAGATACGTAGCATGTTTTAAACAGTAACCGAGACAGATTTGTTGAAGATAACGAAGGACACGCTCACACTCAACGTGTTGGTAAGGCCCATTAGACGAGAGAGGGCTGCGTTGAACAGAAAGTCTTTAGTGAAGTGAGCCGTCACCTGAAAATATGAACACAATAAGCTGATTAGACCAATAAAATTGCCATTTTGCATTTTATTAATAGACACAGGATGTGTAATATGGATGAAAGAACTTTAGGCTCAGTGTTCCCATTTTGGGGAGAAGAACCGGTTTTAGAAACGCCTGAGAAGAAGCTTGATCAGTGTGGCTTTTCTGTGAGATGCATCAAAGGACGGCCTCAGCTATAAGGCCTTTTAACAAACAGCCTGAGGTCCTTTAAAAGCTCTGAATCCAACATGCAGAGGGAGGGGGATCCAACCCGCCAGCCGAGGGGGAGCTATTTATAAAGTGTGAAAGGAGACACAGTGGATTTAAAATCAATTTTCGTCCTCTTCTGCTGTTGCTCTTTACTCTAGGGGTTTCAGGTTGCAACAGATTCATCAACACGACCGTGAAACATATGATGAGTAATGTATTACTGAGGTGTGATCATAAATATACTTTGTAGCTGAGAAAAAACAGCCTGTCTATGCTTACACTTTCTGTGCCAAATGTCATACAAAAGTTCTTCCTCCAGAACCACCAGAACAGATTTTCACAAAGTTTTTACAAGCCTACCTCATGTTGTCAGACAGGTCCTATTTCAGGGATTTGTTAGGCAATCATCAGCCGTGGGACTGTCTCATAAAAAAATGAACTATTCTGTTCAAAAACTGCAGTAATCATGATTAAACCATGATTGTTGTCCATGCAATGATGAAATAATCATGGAAAAAATTTTATTTTTATTACTGAGGTCATCTTTGTCTGACATTAAAATCAGTTTGAAAATCTATTTAAATGTGACACAAAAAGCAAAAACAGAAAAAAAAAACATCTTTCTGCATTTACTTCCAATTCCACAAAACAATTATGTGAAATTGCCATACATTTTAGTAATGTAGTATAAGGTTCTTTCACTGCTTTTCAAGCATTTGGAGTAACTTGAGTCAGGTCTGTTTCAATAATTATAACCATCAGATCAGCAAATATGGACTACACTACACTAAATACAACTTTAAAAAAATACACTTATGATCTGAAAATGTTGTATATTTGTTTGCAAAAATAAAAAAACGATGCTTTGATGCATTGCTTGGCATTTCACAAAATCTCCTAAAATCATTTTCTACTTATTTCTAAAATGTTGAAATGCTCTGGAAATTGAAGACTTTTTAAGAGATAATTTGAAGTGTAAATGTCACAGAAAATCTGAATAAATAACTTTCTGCAAAAAAAAAAAAAAATCTGGGAATTCAAATAAGAACTCATTCCTGCCCCCTGCTGGTAAGAACTCCTTCAATCTCACTTTTTAATGACGTGATTAAAAGTTCATTTTTAAAATGCGTGAAAACTTTAGCCGACATTATTAACAAAATTAGCTAGCCAACACTAAAAACCACCCACCTCTTGAACTGCATAGTTCTTGTTTCCCCAGATCTTCTTGACCTCTCCAAGCTCTTTCTTTTTCAGCAGGGATGGGTTCGGTACATCACCGAGTTGTCGAGCTCCTCTCAGCTTTGTCACAAGCTGCCAAAGTCGAGACTGCCAACGCAGAACCCCTGGAAGTGCATCCGCTGGAACACAAACACGAGGACAGAAAGGATATTCTGACACTTACTGGTAAAGAAAAACCTAGGAATTCTGACAATTACGCTGTCAAAAAAGATGCTTTCTTTAAAAAAAATGCTCTCACAAAACACTATATAATAACCTGATTCTTAATTTAAGTTTATTGATGACTTAATTTATCCGTGTCATTTTACAGTCGCAGTCAGACTCACTCTTGACGTTCCAGAGGATGTCTTGTTCGGGAGGCGCAGCGTAAAGGATGTAGAGACGAATGGTGTCCACACCGTACTGCTGCACCATCTCCTGAGGGTCCAGCCCGTTGTGTTTTGACTTGCTCATCTTCTCAAAGGTCACCTCGACTCTGCCACCGCTCAGAGTCACCGGCCCCTTCCCTGGATTTTAAGACTTGCCATTTCAGGAATCTCATTTTTAAGAGCAACAACATCAAACTCATCATGTTAACACATAAAATGTCACGGATTTATATATATTGTTTGCTCATGCCATGTTTAGCAATATTGAATAAAAGAAAACTACAATGCTGACCCTTTGAATGATTTTAGATGTTGTCATGTTGCATCTATAAACTTTTATGTGATTTTATGTGTCCGACAAGTAAAGCACTTACGGTTTTCAAATCTAAAAAAGAGCAAAAATGAGTGGTGTGCATTTGCATTAAGCCCCCTAACTTTGAAACCTCTAAATAAAATGAGGTTGCTGTTCTGTGAAGGCCTACGAGTTCGTTTGAGAACTAACAGAGCAACGATAAGATACTGCTAATATCTCACAAGAAAGTGGAATTTGTTTTGTAATGTGACAAAATGCGATCAGATTAAGAGACATGAACATATATGCCAGTTATTGTATGATCAAATAAGGGATTTCTGGTTATTCAATTTCTAAGTTGTAGACTGAATACCCTTGAGTGAAATTATTTATGTAACATTTTAGGCTTAGTAACTTATTTTGTTAGTTAGTTTTGTAATCAGGTTACAATGTCAGTAAGTTAGGAATAAGTACAGGAAAGTACAATTAAACAACAAGGGCTTACTATTAAAAACATGTAGAAAACCTAAAAGAGTAAAAAAAAAAAAGACCTCTTTGTTTTATTTCCTGAACTCCATGAACAGAAGCTCTCTTCACCCACCTATTAAAAATGAGTCACATTAACAAACACGCAGCAGACCGGGATGAAGCGTACCTGTGAACTCGATTTCCTCTTTCTTCAAATACTGCCCGCTGCCTGCCAGTTTAAATGTCTGACCTTTGATCAGACCTTGTACCAAAAGTTTTGAAAACGGCTCCCTGCAGAGCAGAAAGCTCATAAGCTGATGTGAAAAATAAATATACATGCATGCCAGGAGAAGATATGCAAATGCAGTCCACCTGTGAGTTACAAGGCCTTGATCCTTGCAGAAATGGCAGAGGAAGCGGGCGTAATACAGGTGCATAACGGCGTGCTCCTTCCCGCCGATGTATACGTCCACCGGAAGCCAGTGATCAGCTAGCTGACGCTCAAAAGGTCTGCAGGGAGAAGGTGCATTTATTCTTTAGTAACAAAGCTGAATTAATATATAGAATCCTGAAATAATGTCCTTATGATCAGTCATAAGTTCTTAATAAAAACTTACAGACAACTTTGTTTGTTAGTCTCCCAGCCTAGGAAAACAATGATTCATTTGTCCTAATAAGCGAATCGGTTAAAAACAACTGTCTAATGTAAACATTCAACACTTAAAGAAATAAAATTGCAAAAATAAATTATTTTTTTGATTCTCCTACAAAGACATGCTAAAACAGAAGAAATAGATTAGCTGGTAACCGTAGAGACACTATTAATCGTATCAAGGTAATGTTTTAATCCTGTTTAGAGTTAGTTTTGGGTGCCTTCAAACTGTTCACCAGCCATCAGGGCTATTGAAAAAGAACAAAAACCATGCTGCTGGGTTGTTTTGGATTGTTGTGTCCATCAAACCCAACACTGACCAGAGAAAGCAAAGTGGAAAGCTGTCTGAGGAGCTGAGAGACATGTTAAGGGTTAAGGCTGCAAAACCTCCACAGGACTTCTAAGAAGCTTCATGTTCCTGTGAACACAGCTTGGGACTGTAGCCAACCTCCCAGGATGTTTACTCAAGAGGAAAAGCAACTCCCGGTTGATCAGACAGATTGGCAGGGAGAAATTCAAGGACCCAATCCACTTGAGCTGAACTCCGAGGTCAAGGCACATCACTTTCTGATCGCAACATCCGTCCGATTACAAAACACAGCAGTCTTCCTGGATGAAGACCCAAGAGAGCTCCACTATTATCAAAAGCCACAAAAAAAAAGACACAAGAAATAAACACAATGGATGCTAACGAGCCACAACATTTAGGGAAGAATAGCTATTGGTTTGATGAGAAAAAACCGGATTCTTCTGACCAGTTAGATCAGCTCAATGTTTACAAAGTAAACACTGAGTTTATTGAAGCTTTCTCAGTTTAGTTTAGGGGCTAAACTAAACTGAGAAAGCTTAGTTTAGCCCCATGATTGCTGAATCTTGGAACAGAGAAGCCTTTATTTGAGCCTTAAGTCTCCAAACTTCACACAGTCATGGCTGAGAATAAATCAACGCTCTGTGAGCCCGTTGAGTCTCGTTCGACTTAGATATGGAATAAAGAATGAGTGATGACTAAACCTTTTCAGCTTCAAGTCATTTCGCAAATGGTTTTAATGTTTTATTTGGATTGCTTTTTGTTTGGTGCCAGCAAATTTGTTTGCATCTGTAAGCCCAAACTCTGAGGAACAATGCATTACATATCATGTCTTAAGAAGTATCTAAGCTCTGTTCTTCGGTTGAAATAAAAGAGAAATCAACGTTCCTGTGCAACTACTCTAATATACCATTCATATGTAAATCAGCAGGTCTAAACAAGGAAATTGTTTGGCAGTTTGCTGAAGAGCAGCACTCAGACGTTTGTGAACAGAAAAGCAAAGAAGGACAAACCAGAGCGAAGATTTTAGCCAACAATTGTTGCTACCCATCAATCGGCGAAAAGTTAGAAATAACATACACATGGAAATTCATGACAACTGTAAATCTTTCCAGAGGTAGATAATCAAGTGAGTTAACACCAGGATCACACTGCACAATGCACAAGGTTATAACCAAAACCCCAGAAGAAACACCTCAGATTGATTAGACCTCACTAGAAATCTTTGTTTATAAAAAACACACAGGAAAATGTCTCAACTGTGAAGAGCTGATGACTAGAACCTGTGTGGCCTTGACAGGACGTAGGCAGCTGTCAGTGAATATGTCGACCATGAACTCTTCTGTATACACCAAAGTATTCAAGAAGTCAAATGTAATGCCACCTTTCCAACAGCTGAAGCTCAGCTTAGGTCATATGACAATACCACGGCCCTGGGGAGAGCAGCTAATCTATAACAGGATGACAAAAAGAAGATAGTAATCCAGGTGTGACAGTGGCCCAGTCAAAGGTTGGACTTAAATCTGGATAAAAATATGATTGAAACAATCAGAAAGCTCTGCATAAATGAATGGTCGCAATCTCCAATGAACTTCAATGGAAGACATTTATATAATTTAATAGTTCGACAAGCAGCAGAATCATTAAAAATGAAAGGGGAGTGAATTTGATGCTTAAATTTAACTAAAACATTTATTTTATGAATAGCGTTGCTGAATTATTCACTAGAGGGGTAGGAAACTAGGCATAATATGTCCATAAATTTATTGCAATGCATTTGCATGTGAGCTTGTCCACAGACATTCCCAGGCTCGTCCTGCAGAGGGCAGGCTGATTCTGACGCACAGACATTCGGGGATCAGCCTGATACATCGTTCAACTGGCTTCACTCTCGCAGACAAAAAGAAGCAAACATATTAACACTTGAGTCAAACTGTGTCCTTGGATCTTGACAGGTCTGTTGCATGCGGTTAGCCTGGCTCTAATGAAATCAGCAGTAACGAAGCTCTTTTAGGCAGACTGCTATTTCACTGTCTTTTTTTAACACTAGTCATTTGTCTCCTTCACACCTCTCTGACTCTCACCTTCCCTCTGTGGCTGGTGGGGTCTCTCCAGATGAAAAAAGAAATTCCCAAAATGTGAAATTATTTAGCTTGCTTGCAGGAAACTGAACAGCAATACTCAGCCACACACAGAGGGCCACATAACCCAAAAATTTAATCTGTTTCCACAAACTTTGAACATCTCTTACTTCTTTTCATCTTCTTTCCTCTCTGCGTGAAAGGCTCAGCGGGGCTGACTGAAATGCACAAATAGTGTAATTGCTTTTTCTGTTGTGCCATAATCTGCCCAGCTCTCTAAAGCAACAGAGAGAGCAGTCCGTTCTGTTGCAAAGCAGCTTTACTGCGAGGTCAGGGCAATGGGAAATTAATCTCTTTTGTTAAGCTCCGGGTATCGCCACCATCCCAGCAGGTGACGGCCACGGCACCCTAATCTCTGGCGGAAGAAAGAGAAACTTTTACTCAAGTTTGTGAGTAAAAGTAAATGCAGTAAAAAAAAGTAAAAAAAACTGAAAGACAGTTCACAATGCATAGGTTCATTTACATGATGAAACTGATCAAATTCACCAAAAATTTCCTGTCAGAATTTCATACTTCTGCCAATTTAAATTTCAAAGTTATCACTCTGTTTTTAATCCAGAATTGACTGTATCAAAATAAAAGTTCACTGATTTTATTGCAGACATTTCCAGTGTGATCAGGTTCTATGAATTCAGACACAACCACTATTAGACGGGTGGATGAATGGACAAATGAATGGATGAAGGATAAATTGATGAGATAACAATGAATGAATGGATCATTACGAATAATGAGTTGGTGGAGGGATTTTCTTTTTCAATATCCATTTTGGAAAATACTTCAACTCTAAACATTACAAACTGAGGAACCCTGAACAATAAAAAATATTTTGTTTGAGTCAGGCTTGTGTGTGCATGCAGAAAAAACAGAGAATGTATTCAGATCCAAAACAGAAAGATGCATGGCGACCTCATGCACGTTCATTTGTTATGGCTGAGGAAATCGCACAAACCTGTCCCTGTTGTGAGGGTCTGTGTATCTGAAATAATACCAGGCCGAATCCACAAACGTGTCCATGGTGTCGGTCTCCCGCCTGGCAGGGCCCTTGCATCTATCAGGGGAGGATAAAAAACACAGAGAGTTGGCAGAAGCGGGGCATCAGTTAATATTAGTTGGACAAATCAGAGCGAACGAATGAGCCGTGTTTTGGGGCTCAGACAAACTTGTGTGTTTGATGTTCTAAAACCGATTCCATCTGGCTGAAAGGGTCACGTCTCTGCAGAACAGCATGGCTGAAGCCCGACTGGCAGCACAGCTCTGTTCCTGTGCCCCTACTAACAGGCTGTGCTAACAGGACAGGCCTCAGTTCTGATTGGGTGTTTGAGTTGGAAATGCCGCCTCGTGGCTCCTTTCTGTCCAAGCCAAACAGCACTTTGGATGTACAACGTGAATCTGCCAGCAGCCCTTCCAGAGTGCAGGGAAGGACGCTGACAAAGACATTCAGAGAGAAGAGCTTCTGAAGGGTGTTTTCTTTCTTTCTTCTTCTTCTTCTTTTTTTTTTTTTGCTTTAGAATTAAAGCATTTCATGGTACAGTGCGTGTCTGCCTTTTTAGTTTATAATGAGTCTCAACTGATTTCAAATCACAGTCCCAGAAAGATAAACAGAAAAACAGCTCAGAGCTCTACCACAGAGCGAGGAGCGGCTGGTGCAGCTTCCTGCACCGTCTGTGTCACTGTCTGTCCAACATTTCCCGTCTCACAGCGAAACTTTTAAATCACATATTCACCAACAGACTCACTGGGAGACACAAACGCCACGACCACCTACCATACCAGTCTATAATAAGGATGTAATGCTGAGGTAAGAGCTGACGGTTGCCAGGCAACAAGGCTAAGGTGTAGCAAGGTTAATGTTTGGAAGCCAGGTGTTGTTTCATGGGAAGAAATCTCAGCTGTTTAACAAAGAATTAGTCATCAATACTAAAAAAAAAAGCAAAGTTCCTTAAATTAAAATAAATTTACTAAAGTATGCATGAAGTTGCATCTGTAAAGATCTTTCTTATTTTAAAGACCAATTGATTACTACATTACAGATAAAATATTCTTGAAAAAGTTATTAATACCCTTTAACTTTATTGAAACCATAAAACATCACTTAATGATTTGTTGATTTTATGTAATAAAACAACGCAAGTAAAACATAATTGTAAAATGATTCGAAAATCTGACAGCTGTGACGTACATTTGTGTTCAGTCCCCTTTACTCTAATACCCCTATCTAAAATCCAGTGCAATCAGTTGCCTTTAGAAATTGCCTATCCATCACTGCCACCCAGCTAAACTGACTGAGTAAGGAGAGCATTAATCAGAGAGGCACCTAAAAGTCCCACTGTTATTCTGGAGGAGCTGCAGAGATTCACAGATCAGACGGGAGAACATGTTAAAAAGTCTGGTTTTGATGGAAGAGTGGCAGAATGAAAGGCTTTGTTGAAAGAAAAACTACAAAAGGAAACTGAAGCTGCACATCACCCTGAACATATCATCCCCATAGAGAAACATAGCAATGGCAGAATCATGACTTGGGGATGTTTTTAGTTAGTAAGAACAGGGAAACTATTCAGATTTTGCAAGAAATGGATGAAGCCAAATGATTGACAATCTTAGAAAATAATTATCCAGCCGCAAAAGAGTCAAGACTGGCCCAGAGATTCACTTTCCAGCAGTTACAATGGCTGTAAACATACAGACAGAGTTAGACTGAACGTCTTCGATCAAAGCACACTCGTGTGTAGGAATGTCCCATTTGTGGCCCAGTGCTAAATGTAGTCAAGAATGTTCTCAAATACTTTGTTGAATATGACTGAGTTTGAGAAATTTCCAAATAACAAAAGACTCAACGTCTCTAGATGTGCAAAGCTAAAAGAAACTTGACTCAGCAGTCTACAGCACTACTGCACGTTTCATTTTTATTTATAAAAAATTTGAAACCCATGTTTCTATTAATATCTTTAGTAAGTCTATCACGTACCATTTCAATAAAATAAAGTTTGATGTTGTTACGAGACAAAGTGTGAAACATACCAAACAGAAAAGCTTTCTGCCTGCTGATAACAGTCCTCTAAGCTCTGAGAGGATCCCAACACCTAAACTAGCTAACTAAATCTGTGTGTCCATAAGTATTTAAAGAGTGCCTTTAGAGTACGAGCCAGAAAGAACCAAAAGGCTCTCGAACAGATGCGGGAAAGGAGGCAGCTGCCCACTCTATAAAACTCCTCTTTCCAGAGAAAACAGAGCTCCATCTGTTGTGTGTCTGTGAGCCTGCCTGCCCCAATGTGTTGGTGCTCTGCAGACCAGGTGGTCTCTCTGTTTACCTGTGGATCCATAAAGCTCTCACAAACACACACATATACACAAGCAGGCACGCTCTCCTAATCAGCCGAAAGCTGAAGCAGGGTTCAGTTGGCAGGCTAATTTACAGATCTGCGGAGGGTCGGAGATGAGATGAGCGCGCAGGAAATGACTTCCTCAAGGACAGATAAAACCGCTTCTTTCACCAACCCCGCTCGTCTGTGCCCCACTCAAACTTTAATTGGACACGGTCCATGAGTGAAGGGAATAAATTTCGACAGACACTTAACAACTGAGGGGGAGATGGGTGGAGGGGAGATAACGGCATCTTCGCCGATTATTACCATCAATCATTGCTGATGGGGAGCAATTCTAACAACTTTAGAGTAAACACAATCTGATGACTTGTGCCATCTGCGACTGAGTAGGCCTTTGTTTTAATCAACATGGAGCCCTGATGGTTATTAGTCGTATTCAGAGAGGAATTCCCATGTCAGTGAGGGACTCCGGAGATGCCAGAGGAGTAGTCGTCGTGCATTTCCAAACACATCCACCGAGTCGCTGAGTGGAGAACGAGCGTATGCGTGTGGGCGTGTGTATGCGTGTGTGTGAGATGATGTCTATGTGCAGGGGGTTCATGCGTGTGCATGTTCTCCCTCTGTGTGCCGCTTCCGAGGCACAGCTGGCTTATGTAACCTCCGACATCATCTCATGCGGCCCCTGCCACACATGCCACTCATTGCATAAGCCAGTCTGAACAAAAAGCATCAATCACACAATTTGCAGACTCTCTGTCAGCCCTCGTGTTCTTGTAAAGCCGCCTGACAGCAGGCTCGTTTTGTTGGAGCCGGTCTCCTGAGGAAACACAGGAAACGCAGAGCAGAGACAGTCACCGGAGAGGGTTCACACATAATTCAATTTTGACTCACAGAACTCCACATAATTTCCCCGATCACTCATGTTGTGTAAAAAATAAAAATAAGACAGACTCCCATAAACAATATCAAGCATCTAAATGGGGCTTCTGTGTGCTAATGCCTGCAATACTTGGGGATAAAGCAATGATATGATAATTTATTTAAAACCTCTTTAGGGGGATGATTTACTGCTGAGTAAAGACATCAGGACATGAAAAGCCATCGGATTAAATTTATCCAGACAAGATATTAAAAATATTTGTAAGTAAAAGATAATTGACCTGCAATTGACTGAATCTGAAGTGTATTATTTTGCTGATTCGTGGAGCCTCTTGTTCTGAAAAGCCTTGCAAACACACATACACATATATTTTTCACCTTTTTATGTGAAAAATACACTTCAATGAATTGTACAGTAAAATAGTATTAGTTATGATTTATCAACAGAAATAGACCAGTAAATCAAAACATATTAAAATGTGTTTATGGTACTTTGAAGTGGATCAAGGATTTACTCCATTCAAAAAGGAAAATACATGTATTATTAAGAACTAATTTTAAGTAATCACTGGAAGGATTGAAAGAATAAGACTGGGATCAGATTAAGTCAAACATAAATATCTCGCTAACATATATTCAAATGTTTGGATATCACAGTTTGAATAAAAGAGCAATATTGATCCTCTTTGTCATAGGAGAAGTTTATTTAGTTTGTTTTGGTTCAGACCAATTATTTTGCCTTCTTTACTCACCAGCGACTCACTTCAAATGAAGCATCTTTCACTCTTCGCCTAAGGCTGGTGCATATCAGGCGCTCACATGAAGGCAGTTCACACAACGCCGAGGACAGCAAACAATATTTGCATATCAAATAAGCCTCACGTAGTCTGATGCGCTTCTCCCCTTTTTGCCTGTTCTCTATCTTATTAAGTGAAATAACACAGCAAAATAAACAACAACAACAAAAAAACCTCTGTGAACTGTGGCGCTGGTCTCATCTTCTATATTAAAGAGCGTTACATAGATTTGGGTTGATCATGAATGTCACCACTTTGATATATAAAGGAGAAAATCAAGTTGTTGAGTGGAACAACTGATAGAGTAAAAAGTTATTTAGACTATTCTCTTTAGGAGATTTAAAATATGCGTTTTGAATGTCAGTTTTCCCACCTGGGACACTTGCAGTTGACCCATTCATGAACTGCTCCCAAAGGCGACGCCCCTTTTCCTGTGAGAGACTGCGTCTTAGGCAGAGTAACCGGTAACTCCTCCTCAGGGACGGCGACGGCACCGCAAGAGTCGCAGTGCACCACTGGGATGGGCGTGCCCCAGTAACGCTGTCTGGATATCAGCCAGTCTCTGAGCTTGGAGCTGGTAAGATGGCCCCCGACTCCCTGCTCTCTGGCCTTCTGGGTAATGGACTGCAACGCCTTCTCCCTGGTGAAGTCTGAGAACTACACAAAAAAATTATTAAATAAATAAACGTTTTTGTCTTTCTAAACAGTAAGACAAAATGAACTAGAGTACTGTTCCTCTGGACATCATCATCATCATCATCATCATCATCGCTGCTGACCTCTTGAGAGTTAATCAGAGTTTGTGTTTCATCTTTGTGTGTTTTCAGCACCGTGGTCCAACTCAGATAAAGTGCTTTGGCCACAGACAGGTCTTCCTCACTGGCATCTGGAATACCTGTCACAACAGGAGCAGCAAGAGCATAAATTAGAAACGAGACCAAAAATACTAGGTGAGATTTTTTGTTTTTGCAGTGCAAAAACAGGCTGTATATATAATGTTTTTTTACAAATAATCACACATTATAGCACTATAATTCAATAGCAAAAAGGAGAAGCTGCCCCTAGAGTAATCCTACTTTATGTTTCACTTCAACATAAACACCCTCAGGTGCTTTTTGTCTCGCTTGAAACAAATATACAATAATAGAAGTTTTTTCAGAAGGTTAATAACAGCCTGTTCTACATGTAGCAACCAGCAGCAAACACGAGCCCAGAACTCACCGATCACAGTGTCCAGATAGTCATCGAACGCCTCCTTGTGGGAGATCACCACAGGAACCTCCTGGCCGGTGAACAGGTTGAGAGCAGTGACCTCTGTTAGGCAGTCTGGATAGAAAACACAGGGAGGATGAGGAGTTACAAAGTTCTTGCTTCAAATATCGGCTCCTTTTCAAAACACTAATTAACACAGCAGTGCATTGAGGCTCCACAAACATATGGTTAACGTTCAACATCAACATTTTTATTCAAGACAACAACAGATTTGAACATTTCCAAGAGTCGTCTCATGTTCTGCAGTGAAGTGCCTCAGCGTGCAAATAGTGACAAAAAAACCTGAAAGGGTGTCTCACAAGACATCTACTGAATGGTTGGTGTCAGACTAACCTCGTCCAGGCTGAAATGCTTGCTGTAGGAGCGAGCGGACTGAGCTGCTGCCATGCAGCAGCCTGTGGGAGGGCAGGATTGCCAGGTAAGCTGCTCCGTACACCATCTCTGGGGCAGAGCTGTAAGCTGACAGGGTCTCGCCTGTCTCCTTGCCGTTGACCTGCAAAGTAAGAATAAGTAAGAGTGAATAAGATCTGCAAAGTAATATTTGGGAACCTTCCACCCCCACTCCCTTTTTCTACAATACTGCTGAAACAATTGTACCAATCACAACTTGGAGAAAAAATAAGGTTTTATAAGTCACTCAATATCAGTGATTCAATCACCACCTCTTCTTATTTTTAGATACTCTTATTTATAACATTTAATCATCTTCCATCAGACTGAACCACAACATTAAAAATCAGCCAGAGTATTGATGATCTCTGTAAGACCTTAGAGAAGTTTTCTGGGATGAATCTAGAACATAGCGCACTCCCCATCATACATTACAAAACAGAACGTTTTGAGCATCCATACGACTTTTTGGGAGGAAATCTATGCTGTCCACTATCATGGAGACAAAATGTGGGTCCTGGGTGGGTTCAAGTTGGAGGATTCTGGTAATAGGTGGAAACCTATCTTTAAAATGTGGTCTGTGATCATGTGATAATTCAAAGCAGGACAAGTCATGCTGGTCAAGAGGCACCAAGGATCTGACCATACAGCTGAAAGCAACTTATGATCTAGACCTCGATAAATACTGTGCCATGATGAGATCAACTTCAAATAGACTCCCGGTGGAATACAGCTTTGGAGAGCTATGGAGAAGCGCACGCCTCCAAACTGTGCATAAACTGGTCGACTAAAGGAAGTTGTGAGATTTTTTTCTTTACTAAACCTTTTAATGAAAAATATTTTACACATTTACCACTGCCCACCCTGACAGAAGATGGTGGGCAGAGGTAATGAGACTGAGATCACAGTGCACTACGAAAGATAAACATTTTTCTAATAGGGCTGAAAGAAAAAAAAATGTTATTGGAACATCACTGATGAAGATTGGTGCAATAATATTGTAACACACTCAGATTTTCCTCACTGCTGTTATTCTCATGTGTGTCTTCAACCCCCTCTGTAATCTTTATTACTGTGATCCGTATCAGGTGGGAAGTATCTACCGCAATTCAACAGGACGGATATTGCATTGGCACAAAGTGATGGAACTCATGGCCATCATTTTGGAGTGTATTAACCAACAATTACAGCATTCCAACAAGACTTTGGAGTTACTAATATTGCACACACTAAGATTGTATGTAGCATAATCTTGTTAATGTTACCAAAAAGTAACAGTAATTGATTATCAGAGGAGATCAGGTTCAGTAAGCACTAATAAGTATGCTTGACTCGCTAGAGAGCTGATGCACTATGAAGCTTTTGTATAGGACACTGTAAAATCAGTCGTCCATTCAGTTTAATAATGCAGCGTTAATTATTCATTCTACCTCAGAAATCCTTCTTACACACACAGATAGAAAAACACAAATTGTCAATTTTCTTAATTTCTCCTAAAGTAAAGAGACAGGCTTAAGTAACACATTTTTAAGTAACATGCTTTGACAATCAGAGGCTTCTCAGTGGGTTTATTGTTTCCACTCAGCTTGAAATCACTTGTTTATGAAGAACGGCAAATATGGCTTTCACAAATCCAACATAATTTGTGACATTATCTGTTTGGGAAAATTGCCACTCATATGTGTGTGTAGCTATTGAAAGCAAATAATAAAGCCATCATCCTGAAGCCTTTTTTAATGCATTTTCAGTCAAATACATCAGTAAACAGAGGCATTTACAAAGACAAAGCTTAAAAATGGGCAATCAATTTGGGGAAGAAGACACAGAAAATAGATGGAGAGATGAAAGCAGTGATTGCAAAACCTCCTGGTGTGGAAACATAAGCTAAAAGAAAGCGAGAATTATGAGTTTCACCTTGAGTTTAAAGTCAAAGTAGCATCCAGTGCACTCTCCAATCCAGTTTGCCTGCATGGCTTTAACCCCGTACCACTCAGGAAGGTCTTCCAGAGCATCCAGGAGAGGCTGGAAAAAAAAAAAACAGAAGATAAATATGTTTTCAACTTTGGACAACTGTGAAAGCAGCAAATTTTCCACCTCGCTGTGGCAAGGCGATATTCTCAGAAGTACGTGATTACAGCTTAGTGTGGCCTCTTTCAAAGCATTGAAAAATTAATTGGACGAAGCGGCGCGAGCCTGCCACGTGACCAGAGCTGGACAGAAGAGGATTTTTAAAAATTCTGACTTCCACTCCCTCTACTTTCCTGGAAATGAACTAACTCTGTGGGATCGAGCACACTGCCCACTTTCCCCCACACATACCAACAGTTGCTCTGCATGATTAAATGGATCTATGCATATGAACGAGGCTTGGGCCAAAAAGCCGCAGCTGGTCAGTGGAGAGAGATGTTATAATTCTCTATTTCCCTTTCAGTCTGTCACAATCCATTACCTACAGTCCTGCTCCTGGAGCTTCTCGGTGTGTGCTGCCTCATCACAGAGTTATTGATACAAACATAAACGCTGGCTGGGTCCTCAGTGGACACGAGGGCAGAATCAAACGGCCATGTTTGCTCCAGATAGGGAAAACAGAGACATTACAAGTAATCTGAAAAGTGCGGCATGCTCTGACATTCAGGCCACGAGCAATGCATTCAGAGCTGCATGTATTTTGGGATGCATCTCTGTGTACGTCTGCAGACTGAAATTTCTGTCCATTTTTGCTAGCAAAATCAGAATATCAATCATATGGGGGGGACCTGTGCTACTAATGCTATTTTGGATTTAGATCTGGACTTTGACTGAGTCATTTCAATACATCAATATACTTTGATCCAAATAATTTCATTGTAGCTACATGTGTATTTTTAGCATTATTGCTCCGCTGGAAGGTGAATATCTGTCCCATCTGTCCTAACAGGCTAATCCATTGATTTTTCTCTCAACTCAAAAATAGAAGCATCCCCACAACTGATGCTGCCACCACCAAATGTCACCATGGAAATGGTTGACGGATTGTCCAACCTCAGCCGTGGGTCCCTGCGGCTCCTCAAGAGTTCCCACTGTCAGGTTATGTGGGTGGTCATCTCTTATTGGATTAGAGCTCTATGAGATGCTTCAAGTAATAAAATACATTGGCATTTGTGGATGAAGCATTAAAAATATTGCTTTGAAAGGTTGAAAGACAATACTTTTGTAAGGCACTATAAATATAATAAACTTGAATCAGTGGGACATCAGTGAAAACTCTGATAGTCATTAAATAAAGTTACCAGCAATGAAAAATCAGTTACAGGAGGTATGACGGACAAGCAAAGATGGATTTCCGGTGAGAGGGAACAACTGTTTTTACTTTCCTCGACTCAAAAGTACTGATTTGCCACAGAAGCACAAATAACTGTAACATGTACAACAAGGACGGGCGTTACTATGGAAACAAAAAAACTGTGAGAGAAAAAGACATGGTATGGCAAAAACCAAGTATTACTCTATATCTCAGAGGGAGAAAGAGTCGTTCAGAGAAGAATACAATACATAGTAGCACAAAACTCAAGTTGCTTCTGGGCAATTTACTGAAATGATGAAGCGTTTTCAGAAACTCGAACAAGCATGCCTTTAACGAATACTGTCAGAGAACTATAAAAATGGAGAATCACTCTCTCTGTCCAGAATTTCTCAGCCTACAAAGTGTGATTATGCATGAAATTGAAAAACTCTCCTGCAACCACCTGATAATTTAGCATCCTGCATGCTGCACATTATTTTTTCATCATTAACAGATCCATTGTACAACGTGGAGCAACTTGATGGCTAAACTGACTGAACGTTGTCTGAGGTTAATGTTGTCTAATGGACCCGAACACGTGCGGGGCCGAGCAGACGTAACGCAGGGAACTCGCAGTCCAATTACATCACTTTTCATTTGGCACGCTGCTGCTCGACATGCTCCTTCCTTTCATCTCCATCTGTCTTTCTCACTTCTTTCCCTTAACACCTCCCTGTTCCTTCCTTCCCACTTCTCTGCTCGTCAGAGAAAATTAGAAATGCAAGAACACATTGTCACAGCACGCTGCTTCCACCTCCACACCCTCCTCTGACACGGTCGCACACGGCCAACTTCGACTTCACCAATCGGATAAAAACTGATGGTGGACAAAATGTCTTTAGATTAATCTGAAATGAAAAACTTGGCAGGCAATAAATCCAAAATGAGTAAAATTGATTTACTAATGGCTACAGTGAATTGAAACAAATAAATACTTGTAGACCCTTGAACTACTTCATGCTTTGTCAAGTTACAACCACAAAGTTCATTGTATTTTACTAAGGTTTCATGTAATAGACTAACTAGTGGATGACGTTTAAGTTTGTGGGCAAAATGTGGAAAAGTGGAGTCATTTTAAATAACTTCTCGTCCCCTATAAGGCTAAATATTTACTTTGTAATTTATACTACTGAAACATTACAATCTAAATAAGTGAAATATGTTATAAAACCACAAAGCGTATAAAGACTCAATGTGAATCTTTTTTGTAGAATAGGATTTTTTTCAGGGAATCTTTGGGTTTTGCTTCTTGGCTGTTCTTTGTCACTACAACACAATTTCCTAAGAATTTTCTAATCATCTTAAAAAAGAAATAAATAAATCAAGGTTGTAGAGGAAGTCACTTTTGTCTATTGTTGATTCCAGGTGATTTTTTAGTAGATTTTTGTAAACCCAGGTAAAGCAATCAAAATTGATTGGTCCATTACAATGCAGGGGAATGTTTAACCCTTAACTTTCAACCCATTGAAGCCATTAGGGACAAAAAATGTCTCTTTTTGCATAATGCATTATTTCTTAAATAACTTCATCAATCATTCAACCAATTTGATTTTACCTTTTTACATGCCAGTTTGATAAGTTGATATGACCTTTATAATTGATGAAAAATATGCAAAACATGATTTATTTTCCCTATTACAGTTCTTAGGTGGGTAGGGGACGGTTTTTGTGAATAATTAGCCACAACGTGGACTTTAATGCATCATCA
Source organism: Girardinus metallicus (assembly GCA_903067095.1). Taxonomy (NCBI): domain Eukaryota; kingdom Metazoa; phylum Chordata; class Actinopteri; order Cyprinodontiformes; family Poeciliidae; genus Girardinus; species Girardinus metallicus. The sequence goes on from CAEGAE010047797.1 coordinate 79,569, forward strand.
GTTTTTGTGACGCATCAGATTTAAAACCTACCTCTGGAGTCATAAAGTACAAGAATTTCCACTTATACTAAATATTTAACTGTTTTTTTACTCTTGCAGTAAAAAAACAGTTAAATATTTAAATATAACACCAAATATTGTGGGGTCAAATGTTGACTCCCACTCATTTCAGGTAATGTGGCTCCTGCTGCACATAATGTCTCATAAAGTAAATGCATGTGCTGCATGTAAAACACATTAACCAGTGTTCCCTGTGCCTGTTTCGGTCCGGAGGGAGTTTTCGCTCCCTGTAGCAGGCCTGCTCACCCCTGTGCAGGAAGGTTAGGTTTCATCAGCCAGCCAGACCAACCCCAGGTCTGCTCCTGTATTTACCCCTTTGAAGAGAGAGGCCAGGCTAAAGATGATGGTCTCCAGGGGTCTGATTACAGAAGCAGGGAGGCAGGGCAGCAGCTGCTGCTACTGAAGTGTCAGCCATGATTGTTATCAGAGGGCTCCGCTGCTCGTTTTTACACACAAACAGACACACACAGACACACCTTACAAATATGGCTCTCGCACATGAACCAGTCGAACCTTAGCATAGTTTGTAGTCTTGATGAACCATTGGGTCAGTAGCTTCTGCTCCACCAGAGCGCCAGACCTCCAGGATCGACCACTTTCATCCACCTGCTCATCTGCCAGCACTGTCTGATCAACGGGGTCCCAGTTCACCACGGCCTGAATGCCGGACAAGAACAAGCAGTCAGATCAAAACCCACACACTTAAAATGAAATGAGGACGCCCGATTTCTGAGACAATAATAGAAAGCCTTCTTCTTTTCAGGTCAAAAAAAAGAGAGAACTCCACTGGTTTTGTCATTTCTCTATGAAGAAAACATTCCTACCTCTTTTTGATATGCCAGTCCAGCTTCAAAGAGCTTGATGAACAGATACTGTGTCCACTTGTAGTAGTCTGGGAGACAAGTGGTGATTTGCTGTTGATGAAAGCCAAAAATCAGGTGGGCAGTGCAATGTGGAAGTCAGCAGAGAGCTACTTTCCTTTTTCCTCTAATCACAGAAACAGCAGTGACATTTCTGAATTTCTTTGGGTCTTAAAGGTCCTGCCTATTCCATCAGCTTCCTATGCTACTGAATGGATTTCTTCTCAGTTGTCTTGTTCCTTTTGCACTACGTTTCATTTTTGCTTACTCAGTTTTGAGCTGTGGATCTCAGCAGAATCTCCAAAGTTACATAAATATGAAATACAAATGCATAAAGGTTTGTGGTTGTAACGTGAATAAGTACTTGAACACTTTTTCAAGTTCCCTCATCTTTCTGTGTGTAAATGGAACATGAACATGGAAAGAGCAAACACGACTCGGCCTTTTGTAACAGCTTGGCCGATCCTCTCCTATCTCCTACTTACTCTGTCCCAGTTGAAGCAGAGCCCAAGGCTATCCAGCTGCTCCCTCATGGACTCGATGTTACTGAACAGAAAAGCAGCAGAGGAAGAAGTTACACATTAATAACAGACATTTACACACTTTGTTTTAAATGTGCATACCTTTTTGTCCACTCTTCGGGATCGAGACCTCGCTCTATGGCTGCGTTCTCGGCAGGAAGCCCAAAAGCGTCCCAACCCATCGGATTTAGAACCTGGGAATTCAGCTGTGTATTAGTTGTCACTGTTGGGTAAATAATTAGTTAAAGAATCAATCATAAGTCAGCCCACGTAAACCAAATGAAATTAATATCAATCTGGGTAATGTTACAAGATTTTATACCTGTATTTTATGTATCAAATATTTTTTCCCCAACAAGCTTTTATTACACTCAGGTTAAATTTTGCAAAATCTCCACATAGGTAGAAAATCTTTAGAAAACTGTCTCACTGACCAAAGCCTGTGAGACTGACCTTTGTGATAAAACATGCTCTAAGCAACAATAGGACAGATTCAAAGCCAGCCTGCCGTCTTCTCTGGAAACCCCACAGTTTGCTTATGGCTCCAACCTCTCCACACATCATCTCAAATGTACCCTGAACACAATCATTCTTCACCTGAAGAAAAAGAACAGCTAGAACCCTGATTGCTCTCTTTTAGCGTTCAATAATACTTAAACACAATCATAGCCAAAGCAGCTTATTACATAAGAGGTTTTCAGACCTCCAGAGAGAAAAAGTAGACTCAATTGAAGCTGGTAGGAAATCTTCAAGCTTCATCAAATTGAATGACAGTTTTCTTCAAGGATGTGTATTTAGTCCTTGCACTTTATCCAACAAAAAAAAAAAAAAAAAATCACAGCATTACTGAACTCCATGAAAATGAGATTATTAAAGCTCTTAATGACCCTACTAATCACTAAAAATGGAGTTCAGCTTAAGTACAATAGTTTCTGCTGTAGACCATGACATGCTCTCACACACTGCCAGTGGTTATCGCATGGATAGGCTCAGCAATTATCTCTTCTTGGTGTCTCAGCAAGACACACCAAGCCAAAATAGTAGAAGGCACAGCTGTATGGAATAACAGATTGATGGACATTTCATTTATATTTTTAAAGCAAAATATTGGCTAAAATATTTTACGACCTTATTTTATATTCCTGTCCTTCCATAGTAATGTATCTTTTATCTATGGTCTTTTTCATGTTATTCCAGTTTGACTGAAGACATCACTTACAAAAATGTTGTCTTTTGCTTACCCAATCCCCCCTGCCCTCCGTATTTATGTTTTTCCCTGTCCAGAAGTGCTCCGTCTACATATCCGTGCTTTTGTCTCGCTCTTTGACACACACACTTAGGAAGTCTCTCACACTCATTTCTCAAGCCCTTCGGCTGTATTTTCTGCTCACTGAGAGAAAAACGAGATGAAAGCGCAGGACTGGAAGGAGCGAGTAAAGTGGAGGAGAAGGAGAGTGACAATGAGTCGAAGGCTGGAGAGGATCATTGCGGGGACTCTAGCGGGTCTGATGTTTCAGATGAATTGGTATCCTTGGTAACTGCTGGGCCCTCATTTGTAAAGCCGAGTGGTGGATGGTATAAGGCTGAGAGGCTGTCGGCTCACTAAGCTCCGGGGAAATACGAGCAGAGCACATGCCAAGGATAGTCTATGATAATAATAAAAATAAAAAAAAAAACATACTAAAATGGTGAGAGCATCATTATGGTGATAGAATGCAGGTCTGCTTATTTAGCATAAATAGCTGAAGTGAGGCTCTATATATGAAGGTCTGTTATGAAAAGGTTGTCAATTTTGTTTTTTTCCTTTATTAGATCATATGACACTTAAAGAGTAAAGCCTCTATCCCAACCTTAATTTTGATCACAGTTGGATCTACTGTAATATCAGATGACACAGATCCAACCAGGACAGGAAACATACTGTAAACTCACAGCCTTCTGGACCACAAGGGTTCCAGGAGAGCTGGCAGACTCGTTTTGTGACTGCAGAGCGACAGTACTAAATAAAAGCACTCACCCACGCAGCTCAATTCCATCTGTTTTAGCTTTCAAATGCAACTTCACAGTCTTGTTTCCAGATGCCAACATTTCTACGCAAATTCTTATTGCGTCCACTTGTTTCGGTGGACAAAAGTAATTTTATATCAAGCGATACATCTGTTTTATTATATCGCAGCAACTACACAGCACTCCATGATGCATTGACGTCTGCATTGACGTCTGCGTTGATGTCTGCGGTTTCAGCAGGTTAAATCATTTCAAAATCCAGGGAACAGAAACTGGCCAGAAAATTCTTATTGCTGCTTTTCCAGACAATGCATTATTACACTACATTTACCTGTACACACAGTGGCTAAATAAAAGACGTTGTAAATTTGGTAATTAGTTATCATCACACTATAATAGGATTTCAAAACATATCCAAAACATCAAAAACTGGTAGACATCACCTCAAAAACCCAGCAGAATATCAACAGGTGAGTGTATATTTCTCAATTAACGCATTGGGGAGTTTTGAGCATACACCATAATGGTGTTGGCTTTTAGACAGATGCTCAGGGAAAGAGCAGTGCTGTGCAATGAGCAGCCAGCAATCAAGTGAAACCAAGTTTCCTTCAGGGAAATCCCACAGAGAAAAAGGAGATTCTCTCAGCAGGAGACGGATAAATGCACATTTGATGTAAAATCTCAAAGGAGCAAAGCTTTTCGGAGCAAGCTTTTCACATAGCAGTTTGTTGTCTGCCTCAAAGCAAGGACCAATGGTTGTGTAGATGAGCAATGATCGGAGCAGGAGTGTGTTCCTGCAAAACAGCCACCAACCGGACCTTGCAGTCGCTGGCCACAGCTCCATTGACAGCAGCCGGTAAGTGGAATCAAACAGGGAGCAAAGAGATCTGTGGACTGAAGCACTTTGATCTTAACTAGTCTGGTCATTAAGACACCAGAGGGCTTTAGCTCAAGAGTATGGATCTGCCTTAATTTACACACCCACTGAAAACCAAAAGGAAACCCCGTATACTCAAGAGTAAAAGTAAAATTGCCACAGAAGTTCTGAGATCTTTCAGTCTTAACACCCTGCGGCTGTAAACAAACAGGAAAACAGCTGAGTTTTCCTCTTTATGGATCTGACGATAGCAGCTGTAAATGGTAAAACTGTATTTACAGAAATGTTCAAACTCAGCTAAACTAAAACAAATTGTCAAATTGACTATGATCAGTAAATAAATACTTTCAGGCATGAAGACACAATATGAAATTAAAACTGTATTCAGAGTGGGGTTCGAACCGGCAGCCCACTAGTTGCAGGACGAACTACTATCACCGTCAGATCACGACTGCATGTTGAATAGACCTGTGGCTGAATAACTTTGGTCCAGAGCACATCAACATTTGACAGAACTGAGCTGGAATCAAACCCACAACCTGTTCATGGTTAGGTCATAATTTAATAAGGTTTGGATCGATTTTGATAAATGCAATATGATTTGAAATTTGTTTATGTACCTATTCTGGTAATGATTATCTGCCATTAAATTGTCTGAAACATTTAGGTTTGGCAAAAATACAACCATTGAAGGATTAAATAATAAACATTTACAGTCAAGATATGGGAATATGAGTACTTTCAACTCTGCAATTTACGGCACGACTGTGCAAAACTAACTGCTACTCTTATAAGAACGAATTAAAGCAGCAAATTAAAGAAAATATTGGGGCTGTTAACCATTTCTCACTTAGTCACCCACTTGCTCTCATTGTTTTTTTCAGTGAGATGCCATCAAAGCTGCCCTGGCTTGACTGACCGGCCAAAGAGCGGCAGATGAATTTCTCTTCATTGCTAATGAGTCAAACTCAAGACTCAAACATTCATTTGAAGAGTTTGCTTTTCATTCTTTAATTTGTTTTGTATTTTGCCTGAATGAAAAGTTCCTTTCACTGAATATTAGTAGAATCACAACAATACAAGAATCAGCCCCAAAGCTTTTATCTGCCGTTTGTAAAGAAAAGTCGATACAACCCACACACACTGCATTAAAGTTTGCTCTCCTACTGTGCAGCACTAAAAAAAACTCAAACTGAAGAAAATGCAAAAACAACAAAAATCTTCAAAATGATTTTCTATCATTCTAACTAACCTGAGGCAGTAACCATTTAGTCCAACTGACTATGAAAAAAAACTGGCTATGTGTCTTTAAATAAAGTGTAAATATCTGGTTTTTACTGCAAATATCTCATCTGAGATCTTAGAGAGGATAATTTGAATCTGAAAATAACCATAAACTTTGTGAGATCAATGATGAAAAAAAATCTCCAGAATCTGCAATTAAGTTGCTTTTCTCATGAAAGAGTTTAATCAGTGACTCAATAAATAGTTTTTTTTTTCCATTTTCTGTTGCTTAGATCTGAGCTTTACCAGGAAGGCATATCAACATTGGCTCTCAGCTCTTTGTGTGTCTGTCAGGCAGAATATTTGTGCCCCGACAACAAGAGATATCTCTGGCTGGCATTCAGTTGAGGCTGCTCGGAGTGCTTTGCATGTTTCAGGGATGACCGGAGTAATAATGCTGAATACATGTGGACAAAAGCAGACATACCTGATGGCCTCTCATTCTCTGGAAGTGACCAATGGTGTCGCTGATCGTGTACACTCGCACATGCCCCATGTGAAGGCGCCCCGATGGGTACGGAAACATAGAGAGGACATAAAACTTCTTCCTGATGGAATACTGTGGGGAAAAAAAACAGAGACAATAGCAGCTTAAAGCTGGTCTGACTTTGAAGGATCTGTATGTGGAGAAGACTGCAGTAAGTGGCTGAAGTGGGGACGCCAGTAATAACTTATCATACTCAGAGCGAGGGCCGCTGACTGTATTACTGTATGAGACTCGCACAGCGGCTGATTATAGTGTCTAAACGGTGGCAGATAATGGATGGTTTACAATCACAACACGGTTTCTATGGCAGCACAGTGAGGACCACTTCCACCCAGCTATACGTGATTACAGGAAACCCGACTCATGAATTTTTCAATAAATTAATTAGAGCCAGCGCCCTGTCATAAATGCACTTAATCACTGTCAGCTTTGCCTAGACAGCCACACGCTCAGAGCATTAGGATATATAATCAGCCTGTGACGAGCTACAGGGACCCAAACGCCTGTGAGAGATTAGGGAGAAATTAACAAAATAAAATACATAAATGTGGAAACAGGTAGAAGATCTCGCCATAGTTTCATCTGGTCAAAAAAAATTACTCTTTTTCACATCAGATGTTTCCTTTACCAGAAAAAAAAAAATGAGGTGAAACAATTTCCATTAACTGTGGAGCGATTCTACTGAATGGCCCAGAAAACCAGTGAGGCAGCATGCACAAACCACATGTCATGTTTAATACCGTCAAGTTTCCGTGCTTTTTTTATCAACTGCAGACCAAAATGTCAGCAGCATTAAAAAAACAAAACCTCTATCGATCGCTACAAGCCAGGTTTGTGACAGTCTTTTTTTTTTTATAGTCGGTAAGAAGCAGGTCATTTCAGAGGCAACCATCTGTGTATTTACAGTGGTTTTAAAAAGTGTACACATACCTGCTAGAAGTTTTTCACTTTTATCATGACATTAATAGAAAAAAAACTCCAAATATGTTCCAGGAAAAATATTGAAAATAAAGAAAATAAATATAGCTGTGTATTAACACTTTGTTCAAGCATCATTTGATTCAATTTGAGGATTTATACTATTTTGGTGGGAGTGTGTTAGCGTATCAGATCTTATATGTCCCATTTCCTTAGAAAAAAGCTCGAAATTAGGACTTCACATCAGATTCAGTACCAAAACTTTCATGTTCTTCATCTGAAGTCTCTTTTATTAATTTAGTTGTAAGCTAGAGCTCACTATAAAGCTGAAAAGCACAATTACTAACAGACAAGTGAAGTTTTTGACGGGTAATGCAATTTCTTATTGCTTATTTTATCATCTACTTTGAAGAATACTGTGTGACTGTGTGTGTGAATGGGAATGACTGATTTTACTGTAAAATGTTTGAAGGTCCTGAAAAGAACTTTATAAGGCTAATGTTATTTTATTTACTGAAAATATATATAAAGGACTAAGAACCAGAAATTCCTGCAGTTTTACACACGTCAGGTGGATCAGAAGTACTATAATCAAAGACAGTTTGAGCTGAAGGAGACTGAATTATGAATTGAGACTGACAGGTACTTAAAGAAATTATTAGGTCAGCGGTGTGCAGATTTATGTCACCAGGTTAATGCTCCATTTTTTTTAATATTTCCTTCTCTACACCTTGTCTGTTTCTAAGCTGAATTGAGCATGACTTACATATAATTGGAGATGTAAAAATTATTTATTGTGGTTTAAATTTCAGACAAAAGTCAGACACTTAACAGGGTTGTGTCCACTGTAAAAACAGGTGTGAAAGTGGGGAGGCTCAGGAAGAAGAAAATAATAACTAAACACGTCCTATGAATGTCTATTTTTGAAAATAATTCAAATGAATTATTTGTATTCAAATAATTCATTTGAATTCACTTGAATTCAAATGAATTATTTGTATTCATTTGAAATCCACTATATTAAAATTCAATTTAACACAGAGCTGAAATTGAACAGTATTAAGAAAAAACAAAGGTGCAAAAGCATTTAGCAAGATTTTTAAAAAACAAATCAACTTTTTCCATGGCAAGTAAATTGAGTACTTCAAATTATTTTCAGTTTATTCTGCATTTGCTCTAGAGCAGACTGTCAAAACACAGTTCACAGGATCTGTGGGTACTTTAGCAGAAATAGGCCCAAAGCACAAGTGTCTCATAACAGAAAAGTACTGCAAAAATAAAATCAGTGCCATTTTACAAGAAAGATTTGTGTCCACAGCCTGAGAGGAGACTTTTTTTCCCTACAGCTTTTAGAGGAATAAAACCTCAAACTGATTTAACTATAAATTATTTTTAAAAATGTGTTGTTTCAACGCAAACTAAAGCTTACAGAATTCCCAGGTAATAAGAATGTGTAGGTTTAAAAAATTGCCAAAATGAAAGTCAGGATATGAATGTTATTGAAATGGCATGATGGGATTTGTAAACAGGAAGTATACACAGTAAATGATAATGACAATGAGCATTATTTTTGATTAGTACTAAACAATAGGGTCAGGACTGCTAATCACTTGATTCAGAGGGAATTAATCCACTGATATTCTTGTTAAAATAATGACTAAAAATGAAGGTTTACATGAACAGACATGATAGTTCATCTGTACAATTTGTTCAGGAAAGCAAATGTTATTTTGTTCTAATTTGGCAACAAGATGACAAAAACCTGTTCACAAGCCTCCCAGCCAGGATGTACCCAACATTTCATTCTTCTGCCAGAGTCATGAAGTGAAAGAAATTTCTTGTTCTTGTCCCTTTCCCCAAACAGTTGATGCTTTGTCTCACAAGAGGAGATATATGCCTGTTTCACAGTGCAAATGAAACATATTTTGTTTCAGATATTTTCTTAGTTGATGACAAAAATATGTTCTATAGACTTAATTTTAAGTTTTGGAAATGTGTTCTTTGTTCATGAGGTTTAGAAAAACAAGAAAGAACAAGTTTGAAAAAAAAAAAAGACGACCTTTTTCTGCAAACTGAAGTGTACGACTAACAAGTATCAGCAGAGTTGTGAATCTCTGCAGCTCCTCCACAGTCACCATAAACATCTTCCTTATAACGCTGACTAATGCTTTGAGGCCTTCACAGAACAGTTGGATTTTTGTTGATATGACCAAATTCCTTAGGCAATTGTACTCACACGTTTAAAAAATTGAGTAAGGTGGGCAAAATGCTAAAACACACCATAATGTTTAGATTTTTACTTTTAAAAATGCAAAATGCACATTTTTTCTTTTGCTTAAATGAAAGAAAACAACAAGAAAGTTTGTGGTTATAATGTGACAAATTGAAAAATTGTGTCCGGTTTTCATCAGGATAAACAAAACATATTTACACACTTACTGCGTTCAGCGCATCCTTCCGCCACTGCTCCATGATCCGTGAGCGCCACCATTCTTCTACTTTGTGCCTGGTCTCGGTTCGATAGTCCTTTTCCCAAACGCCCGTCTCACTGAACAGGGTGCGGATGCTGGGGGACAGGAAGCGGAGTGCCGAGCTCAACAGAGCAGCCCTGCTTCGACGAGGCTGGACTGCACACAGAGGAACAGGAGTCAGCCTCCTCAAGGATGCCTGCATGATGCTGCCTTCAGAAGAATGAGGAAAGAAACGACAGAGAACAAGAGGTCAGCTGGCAGACATGTTGTGAGTGCTGCCTGTAAAAAACCTGATACTATTGAAAAGTGTTGCGTCAACTACTTATGTGCAGGTGTGATACTCAGAACTGGTACAAAACTGATAGATCCTAATAATAGAAACAACCTAATAGAAACTAATAGACAAATACAATTTGCAGTTTGTTAGAAAAAACAAGAAGTCAGTATAATTCTGGTTTGCAGGTTTACATTGATGCTACTTTAAGAGCCTTATCGTAATTATTGAAAAAAGTAATCAACATAAAAAGACAGTTTTTATGACCGATTGATAATTCATGCAATGCAGGAAGAAGTCAGGCCTTCTTAGTAAGCCCGGGTCAAAAGCTCGCATTGATTAAGTCCCTGCCCTCTGTACATGGTTATGAAAGCAAGCAAGCAAGCAAGCAAGGAAGGAAGGAAGGAAGGAAAGAAGTAGACGAACCATGTCTCTTTATTTATTGAAAGCAAAATAAACACAGATTTTTCCACTCCTGCTCATGTCTGTAGGTGTTAAGTTGGAAATATTTCATATTAGCTTGCAGTTTCAATGTCGGTTGTCACTCATAATGAAGCACTCTTCACTCTCACACTTTTCTCCTAATTGGCTCTGACTGGTAGTCAGTGGGCCAAGAAAAAAGAAAAAATTATGAAAAAAAACTTTTTTTTTTCCTGTTTATTAAATACATGGAAAATAAAAACTTTTTTTTACATTATGTAAATGATTAGCAAACATGTTCTTTGATGCTCTTTGTTTTGAGTTTATCAGATAAAGCCCAGGGACTTTTGCTTTGATGCGTAAACAGGACTAACCTTGTAAGCCCATCTTGTTATGTGAAATTCACAAATACTGGCTCTGTGAAAACGCCTGAAGCCCTTTTCTGTCTTTTACTGGCAAATTCTTGTGCATTCAATAGTTAGACTAAAGCAGGGTTTACACAAATTACTATTTATGTGTTATAGCTACTGGAAAGAAAAGTAAAAACCTGATCTTTGCACCTGCAGTCATTTATATTTAGGAGAAAAAAGTTGAATTTTAGAAGTAAAGAAGGCAAAAAATGCCAAAAAACACAAACATAGCTGCATGGCATAGAAGTCAAAAATCCCTTCATCTCAAATCAGATTTACTTTCATATTATTTAAATCTACAGGCTTGAGGAACAGATGATGGGTTTGCTCTTGCTTTGAGAAGACTGACAGCTCTCCTCCTCATTTCTCCACAGGATTGTTTTTTTTTCCACCGCTGCTGTTGTTGTATAACAGTTGGCGGTTTTCACACCATGTCAGTCACACAACAGCGTGGGTTTTCTTTTTTTTCTTCTTTTTGTTTTTTTTATGAAATGAGAGGTTTATTTGCTGTGATGTGATTATGGCTCTGCGTCACTGCGGCGCCCTGGACAGGCTGTTCTTCATAAGACTGATCAGAGGACTAAATGACAGTTTTCCATTTAAGTCAAATGAAAGCAGCCCTTGCCTGAAATCCAACATATCATACACAATCCAGCTAAAATAAAGAGCTTTGTGAGGTGAAAGAAAACAAAAAACAAAACAAAATGGAAATTAGTTTAAAATGTCACGATTATAAAACTCAATAAAAACCAAAGAAATAAAAGTGGAAGAAAAAAAAAAATTTGTGTTGCAAGTACATAGTTATACCTTGGAACTAATATTTTGTTGAGGAGGCTATTGTTGTGATTTCAGCTTTCGGTTTTCTTGCTGCCTAATCTAAAATGAAATTCAGACATCCTTTTATGGGATACCTGACATTTGCATCCTTCTGCTAAAGCCATAGTTTGGAAAAAGGTTACAAAGGATCACCTGAAACTCACATTGCACCTTTTCAACATCAGTCTGGAAAAGGGTGGAAAATGGGGGGTTTTCTACAGCTTTGTGCATGGCTGTCTTCTACAAGCAACAACAACATTTAGTATTCCCTTTAGAGAATACAGGCCAAAAACAAAGGTCACAAGCCAGAAGCCTTTTCTCTTACTGAAACTCACAGATTTTTTTCCCCCAAATTCTTGAGATAATGCTTTTATGTCTTTTAAGGTTTTAAATAAATTTTGGCCTTTTGTATGTCTTCTTTTACACTAAATGCGTGCATGATTCTCCCAGTGTTGTGTAACTTTCAGTGAATTTAGTAGGTTTATCATGTTAGTGCTGTCGATGTACAGCACTTTGGTTGACATTTTGTCTAAAAAAAAAAGAAATACATTTTTTCCAAAGAAATTAGCTGGGCCTGGCTAAAACCTAGATTTTAACTAGGTTTTTAAATGATACAATTTAAAAAGGTCACAATGCCAACTACAAGTTCAAAAACCTGTTTGATATGAACTTGATTTCTCCCAGAACAATATCAGTCAGATGTGAACAAAAACATGGTTTCTAAGGCAACCCACAACAATATCCGTACCCTCCTCCTTCTCCTCCACTGAACTTCACTAGTGCTGCTAACCTGACCTGTGGAGGGAATAATCTCATAGCAGAGACGCCTGGATCTCAGACGGCAAGACCTTTAGAGCTGCGGACAATCAACACACCCTGACAACAAGCTGAGATAAAGATGTAAATGAGTTACATATACAAGAATTATGTCTGATTAGCTGAAGCTGGGGAGGAAAAGGTGATTCTATTCAGTTATGGGAATATATGACTACAACAAAAGAGAATTACGAGTCAACAAATCCCCTTCTTTCATTTAAAAACAGAGTTAAACCTCCTTCCAGTAACATTATTTTTTAGACTGTTAACAGGCCAGATGTTGCTTTCACTCAGATGTTGTACAAATGGAATCTGACCAGCCTGAAGGGAGGACAACTCTCCTGAGGTTAAAACTCAGTTTTTTCAACCAGATGAGTATTTAAAAAAAAAGTATTAAAAAGTTTGGAGGGTACCAGCAAGTGCCCTCCAAACACCTGCTGGTGGGAATGTTTTTTTTTTCCTCCTCCCACTGAAACTCCCTGGAGTATTAGCACAACATCACAGCAAACAGCGCTGCAGCGTCAAACTGCAGCTGGGAGAGCCGAGCACTCGAGCCTGGGCACATCTCTGAGTGAGTGGGCTGGAGCGAGAGATGGAAATTATGTTTCTATGGTAACTGGGCACATCCATTCGGGAGTCTCCAGAGAAGAGGAACTGAAAACTTCAGCAAACACTCAGATCATCAGTTCATGTTGGGGTCAGATCATCATAATGGGTTCCTGACAGCTGCCAGCATCTTTTTGTATTCATCTTTTCCTTAAAAACATGTTCCATTCACTTACAGAGCAATGATTTTATGTATATTGTGTCTTTTATGAAGCATACGTATAAAGTATTTTTATATCTATCAAATTAACGGAAACCTGGAACTATATTCAGCTGGGTTTTTGTTGTTGTTGTTGCTATATTTCCACTGTTTTTTCATTGTCATAGTAAAATAACTCATGTTAAAGACCACATGTGCGTGACAAGTCGCAATGTGTTTTAGACTCTACTAAACATCCTGAAAAACCAATGCCATAATATTTTAATTATTTTAGAATAAATCATTATTTGCTTTTCTCAAAACATCAGAACTGCTTACCAAAACATCACAGTGTAACAAACACAGACAGAAAACAAAGAATCTCCTCTTCAGGTTAATTAATCAAACACACAGTTAATCAAAATGTCAGTAAAATAGGTATTTTAATATTTCCCAAGAAACATATTGCTTCTTTTTTGTATGAGATTCTACCATAAAAACAATCTCTCATAACATGTTCTCTACGAAGATAGAAATTCAAAATAAACAACTGGAAAACTGACCCTCAGGGCAGGATTTCATACCTAATTTTTCAAATCAATTGCTAGTAAACAATAGCCTGATCTTTTCACAGATTTTTTTCTCACCTGCCCTTCCAATGCACTTTTTGTTTAACTTTCGATTCATATTGAAATGTTCGATTTATTTAAAATTTTACAGTTCTTCCTCTTGTCTCTGTTGTGTATTCTTACTCATGGTCCTGCTTTTATATGTTCTTTCTGTGCCAACTATGTTGGCTTAGTTGCAGATAACAGTATTCTTATGCCTGAAGTTTAGGATTTAAAACTAAAGCCAGGGAATGAAAACTCCACTTTTGATGCCAATAGGAAGATCAGTCAGATGATGTCTGTCTGCGTGATGCCACGATCGAAAAACTAGAGCTGATAGAAAAGCATCATTCCCTATCATGGGACTTATTTGTTGACAGACGAATCAAAACACAAAAATTTACAATGCTGCAGCATTAGCTTTCATTTCGGTCAAACTGCCAGTGCGACTATGGCACGAGACTATTTAAATCCCACAATTTACACCCTGGATTAATTATATTCTGTACTGCAGGTGCTTGACAATCATTAAAACGTTTTTTTTTTTTACATAAAAGATGTTGCTGGCTTCGCCACTACTTTCAGTCTACAATATTGTTTATTTTGAACGTTTTCCTGTACCATTATTAAACATGTTCTTTCTGCACAAAGCCAAACTACAATTCATCTTCTATCACTTAGACAGGGCTAACTCGACCAATTTCCGTATATTTGTAATTAACTGAAATGTCGTTTTGTTTTTTCATTCTTTTTATAATCTGGTTTCAATGTGAAAGGAAAAAAACCGAAACGGTGTGAAATATTTATAAAATATACGAATTAGACAACTTACCGTCGTATCTCAGATTCCTTTGTTTCCGCGTTCTAGTCACAGGAACATATAATCTACTATTCTTTTCCAAAACATTACATTTCTCATTTAAAACCTACATAAATGACTTGTTTTTCTGCATCACGACTGCTCCAAGGGCGCCGCCATCTTGGATTCAATAATCTTTATTGACAGCACGAGTGTACAACAGTTTTTTTTCTTCTTGTTTCTCTCTTTTTTTTTTTTTTTTTTTGCCCCAACGACTTCACATAGTCATATAGTACATACAATATAGTTTCAGTAATCTTTAATAATTTTATTTATTTTCTCCAGAACTCAACTTAGTGAACTTTTTGTGTTGATGCGCGTCTTATATCGTCATAAGAACGTGGTCCTATCATAGCACGAGAAACATTGTTTTTGTTCATCCCAATGCGTCAAAGCAAATTTGTTGCCTTGCAGCAACCAGAAACTTTGCTGGTTGCTGCAAAATCACAGAAGAATTTAAAGTCTTCAGAGAAAGAGGAAAAGGTTTAAGATGCCGTTTGCTTGATTTTGGCAGACTACAAACATGTATTAGAAGAAAAATAAAATAGTTTTTGAACAGAGGTCCCAGAGTGGAATGTCCAAACTGAAACAATCATATGGCAATTTAATATGATATTTATGCTGTTTTGTTCCTCTTTATTCCTCACTGTCTGCTAGTTTTACTTCCGTGGCTTGTGCATGTCATTTTTGTGGGTTTGTAGGCTCATTAAAACAGCGTTTCCTCTTCAGCTGTTCAATTGTGCAGTCAGCTGTGTAGTTAAGCAAGTTACAATGAAGCACCAAAGACCTCTCACTTCAAATGTCTGAAAAGTCTTTGTAACCAATTAGACGTTTTTGGGCTTTTATTGTTATTATTTTTTAAGATTTCTGCAGGTGTTTTATGATTTTTTTAAATTCTAATTTTTATCTAATTTTTTTATCTAATTTTATCTCAATATTTTGAAAGGATCCAATCAAGAAGCTTGAAGCAATACATCTTTTTCCTCAGAAACATTAGTCTTTTTGGTTTGTTTTACACATGTTAATGTTGAATTAGAGTTTTATCTCAGACAGAATTAACCCTGCAAAAATACTTCCTTAAGCAAAATGCTTTGTAATGGTTAAATATCCTAACATTCTTCTCTTGTTCCTCCTTGGATTCATTTCTTTGCTTGAAGAAAGCAATCAGAGTCAACATCAGGGGAGACAATAGAGAAACTAAACAAAGAGAAACAGAGCAAGAATCAAAGCTCTAATAAGTACAGCAAAACCTCACAGAGATCAATTAAAATGATTAAAACCTCCAGAGATCAATAGTTGTTTCAGATATGTTTTTCTCATTATTCTGGTAATCTAAAACAAGTTTATCCACATGTAATTATGAAAGTGTTATAATATGTGCACATGCTTTCCTACAGCACTATAGAGTGCTGTGGGAAAAATTTTTGCCCCCTTAGAAACATCTTATGTTTTTTGATAATTTGACAGTAACAAATCATCAAAAACAAATTAGTATAAAAAGGATAACATAAGTGAGTCCAGAACAACAACAAAAACTCATCATGCTCTAACCTGAAAAAAGATCCAAGAACAAATGAAAAATAAAGTTACTTATCAATTTGAAAATTTCTCTCCAAAAATCTTGATCCACAAGATTTATGGGAAAGTATTCTATATTTGAAATAACGCTAACACGGCTTTTCAGGAATATATATCTGCTGTTGTCAAACAACATGGTGATAATGTGATGCTGCGCTGCTTTCTGGACTGGATAACATGCTGTAATTTATGAATTCTGTTCTTTATCAGAAAACCCTGAAGGAGAATATTTCTCCATCAGTTCATTAAGCTGAAGCTCAGATCCAAATCACACCAGAAAATCCACCTCTGCATAGGTCAAAAATGTAAAAACTGAAGGTTTTTGAGTGGTCTCGTTAAAGTCTGGACTTAAATCCTACTGAGTTCATCATCAAAAACCCTCCAACAATTATGCACAGAAAAGTGCAACAAAATTTCCCCAGCAAAAGACTCATTGCCACTTTTCACAAAGACTTAATGATAGTTGTTGCTGCCAGAGATGTCACAATTAGGCTTAGGGGGCAATTATTTTTTCCACATAGCGCTGAGTTGGTTTGGGTAAATTTTCATCAGTCATCATTTGTTGGATGATTTACTCATTTAAACCATGTGACAAAAAAAGGGACACTTACGATAAAACTTGTGTTTGATGCTTCACATTTGCAACAGGAGCGAATATCTGGCAATTTCCAGCATAAAGCAAATGTGGACGTTTGTTCTAGTCTTCATCACAAGTTTGATAGGAAACCAACTTCTCATCACTGTGTTGCTTCTAAAAGCAACCCCCTGTGGTTGTGTTACCTTTGATCAGACAGAAACCGTTAAAGCTGTCTCACTGCAAGAGAGAAGCAGAGCAAGTGGGAAGGAAAGTTCCTCCGCCTGACGTCAGTGAGCTAAACCTGGGGCTTTGCTCTGACTTGCCCTCGTATGTCAGCGCAGAAATATGTGTTCGCCTGAGGCACAACAGGACATGGATACAGAGCAGAAATGAGAGGGAAATGGGTTTCTGACACTGAGGAGACGCTAACCCACCAGATATAACCCCAAATCATCACATACAGACATTCATTTGATACTCACTTCTGCACTTAGTCTAGCAATGGACAACATATGGGATCATCTTTTTTCAAAAATTGCATTCGTGTAGCGGTTTCATTCAGAAAATAATTTCAGACATGATGCAAAACACATTTTACATTTATTTTCTTGCTATTATTGTTACCCAGGGTGTTTGGTAATGTTTCAGGCTTTTAAAAGCTTTTTCACAGTTTTTCTTTGATTCTCACTTTGGTGTATTTGCAAGAAGAAGTCTGAATAACCAATTTCCAAGTGGAAAAAAAAAATCAAATAGGACACCAACTGAAGTTGGAATTGTGAATTGAAAATTGAGTTTATATATTTAATAGATCTGCATATAAAGTGTTGTAAAAGTGTAGAAGTAAATTGTTTACTAGGATTTTTGATGTCTCCTATTAGCTTTACATTAAAGACTGTGAACATCTAGGTACTGAAACTGTTGCACATTCTTCTTTGCAAAGTAACTCAGTCTTAGCCAGATTGGATGGAGAGCATCTGTGAACATTAGCTTCCAAGGCTTGCTGCAGATTTTCAGTTGTATTTAGCTTGACTTTGATTAGACCGTTCTGTCACATGAATATGAGCTCATTCCAATTTTTAGAGCCACTTCCAGGACTGCCTGCTCAATCCATCTTCCCACCAAGGCTTTCTCGTCCCACCCCTATATTTTACTGTGGGGATGGTGTTCAGAGTGCAGTGTTGGTTTTCCACCACACATACTGTAGATCTATAACAATAAATCCAAATGAAATACTGGAGCTTGTGTTGTGAGGTGATGAAATGTGAAACATTCTGCACTTCAACCCCTGCCACTGTCAAAACACTTAGATGCAAGTTAATGGGTCCCACTATGCATTAAAGATCACTTAATTGTTGGAAATAAACATAGTTTTAAAGTAGCCTTAATTATCTTCTAAAATTTCAATCTAAAAAAAAGTAGAGGCAGATTCAAAACAACCAAAATATTGTGACATAATTATGGGAATAAGAAAAATGTTGTTTTTAGTCTTAGGTTGAAAACGTTTGTTTGTTTTGTCGCATTTTGTGACACTCGCTATATGCTGTGAAGATTTCTCCTAACTTCAGGCAGTCACTGTTTTTCTAATTGATGCTCTAACAAGATGACATGTAAAGAAAAATTATATTGTGTAGCAGGAGCAGATGGAGGCTCGGTTGTTTAAATGAATTAAGGCAGTTTATAGCAGAAAGTTTGACATAAAACCTGGAATCAGTTTGTTTCGGGATTTCTCTTTCTTATGAATCTTTTTAATTGTTTTTTTTATGGAATAAAATGAAAGACACTTATTTTATTTTCATCTGGATTACATTGGAAAGTAGCATTATGCTTATGTCATGCTGGCCTACTTGTGTTTCTCAAACAAATCATGCCGAAAGCAACCAATTACCCCTCTGTTCCATTAGCGAACGCCTCCTTATTCCCAACATGACAAACGGACGCTGGTAATCACCCCCTTTTCCCGATTGCATGTCAGCATCAGAGCAGCAGATGACAAACAGCCTCCCAGAGCTACAGTGGCAGCAATGTTTTCGGTAGAACTCATATGAGGGCGGGCTTGTTGCTACTAGTCCAAGATTGACCTTTTGTGACCCAGAGTCTGATTCTCGATCCATATCTGCCTGACCGAGGCGTCGGCCCAGGAAGCAATCTCACACCCTCTCAGCTCCCGGAGAGGGAGGACAGGCAGGCTGACGGGTCTCTGCCTGTTGTTGACCGTGTTTCAGGGAAAGTGATAAGTGTGATTTTATTTCCAAGGCCCATTTCACATCAACAGGCTTGTGGGCCCCTCGCTTATCTGCTCTCACTGGGACCCAAGGCAAAGAGAGGAGCATGATTGTACAAAAGGAGATGAGGAGCTTTGCAGCTGCAAACAAAATCTCAATCTGGGTGGATCTTCGGGGCCACATCATGATTTATCCTGATGTTTCATCTGGCACAGATGCACCTTAGATCAAAAATCAAATCTTTGCAGCAGAATATGTTGCTGCACCTCCCAGGAACCCCATCACATTTGAGTTATTTATTATTTATTATTTATTTATGTCATAATTGTGAAAGTTGATGACAAGATTCTGAAATGCTGAAAGATGTTATGTTAAATCACAATTTATCAAGCTAATGTGAATATTAAATAGTCTGATCAACCACTAATGATACTAATTTTACCCTCTGAATGTAGTTTTAGTTCTGAATGTGCATTAAAATATTTATATTCACCTCGAAATCAAGTTATTAAGGGTTTAGTTGGATTAGTTTAATTTTTTTTCTTGTGTAACTTCATTCAAACCAAACACTTAAACCATTAACGCACCACTGACTCCAACGTTCAGCCATGATTATGTTTCAGATTGACTTTTCTGTGAACTGCCTTTCTGTGCTTGCATAAATTAACTCCTAATTAGTGTAATATTTATGCCCAGAGTGATTATTGTGAATGTAAGAGTGATGATTAACCAGCAGCCTAATAGGACTCTCTGAAGAGGAAATCACACGGAATAAGTTTTAACCCTTTCATTTACAGATATGAGTAAGAAGCTCCTGGCTGAGTAAGAAGCATCAAAAAGGACTCTGATAATATATGTCCAAGTGAAATCCCTAAAATAGTGGGACCATCCCTTAATAAAGATGTTATGTAGCTCACAGTATAACACAACAGGAATAAAAAAGTTTTAAAAAACTAGAAATTACTGAATAGTAACTGTCAGTGGAAAGTTATTACGTCCCAATTAAAAGCAAACAAACCAACTGAAAGACACAAAGAAATAAAACAGGAAAACTTTCAGCTTCAGGTGGATTTTCTGCAGGAGTCACGTTTAGATCTCACGGGTAAAAGAAGGATGTTTCAGATTCACTTCACCTCCTTTTTACTCCCAAAAAAGATAAAACACAGTTGCTGAGACATGTCAGTGGTAAACTTTCTAAACATTTAAAGAGGCTGTTTGTGCTCAGCACAATAAGACGCTGCTTACAGCAGCAACCACAATGGAAATGTGGAATTGGGTATTTTAATTTCACTGATTTTAAAGGGGAAATCTTTTAATACGCTCATTTAAAGTTCTCTGTCAGGTTATCTGCTTGACCCCCGTTGTCGAGGTTGAACCAGACTATGCATGTAAAATAAAAGGGATGCCCTCATGCATCAAGAATGGAGACTTCTGCACACATTAGACAGAAAGCGCTCTAACCTGTGGCCTTTTAAAATTACACAAGCTAATATTATTCTGTCAATCTGATTTAGCTTTTAAGATAAGATCACTCTAAACCTCTCGGAAACTAGACAGCTTCTGCTGATCGGAAATTAATATCTCTGATTAGATTACTATTATTTGCTTTATTATCACTATTACTTATACAAACAAACTCCCATATTATTGAATGAAAATATGGGAGCGCCACTTTATTGCCTTGGTGATAAATTCTCAGTGCCTTGCAGTGTCACAGAAACCTCTGTGGACGTAAGATTCACCGGGCTCGGATGTAAAACAGGAGATTTAACACTCCTACTCTCGAAATACACAAACCCAGTCCTCAACATCTAATTAAGGCGGTTGTGTGTTAGAGCAGGTGGGTCAGAGCAACAGCGTCTGACAAAATGTGGAGCCGATGAAGGCCGAAGAGGAGCCGCTGCAGATCCTGCTCCCCTGAACACACAGACACATTTTTAGAAAATGAATCTTTTATACACTTTCCTTCAGCAGGGGGAGACTTTTATCTTACTCCATTTGCATTTTTGTCACCAAAGCAATTTACATTTTCATAGCATAATTAATGAGCAAGGAAGTCATTTACATCTCCCTCCTCTGTTCGCTGCTACATTGTCTGGAGCATATCTGATGTGAAGGGACCTGCATTCGGGAGGCGTGTGGGAGGGTTTCAGCGAAACAGACAGATATCCAAATTTACAGAAAGAGAACCAAACAACTGGGCAATTGTTTTAAAGCAAAAAAAAAAAAAAAGGAGGCTGAATGTGCTGTCATAATTAAACTGGGACAAGAGGACAAGGTCTTTCAGGTGTAAATTGAGGCCAGAGCATCTTTATCTTCGGGGGGCACTCACATCAAACACAGAGAGGCAGGACTCTGGAGCAAATTACACCATTTAAATAGCACAAAAGGAATCAGTTCATCCAGGTAGCATTTAAATTCTCCAGTCTGCAAAAGATGAAACGGCATAATTCATCATGATTTGGCGCCTGGTCAACGACCCTGTTCTGTCAATATCTCATAATAGTTTCTGATGCGTTATATATAAGTTGTTAAAAGGAAATAAACACACTTATTTCCAGAGTTAAAACTTTAAAGCCTTCCCAAAAGGCTGAAATAAAATAGAAACACAACAGCTTGTGGAAAATAGAAGTAAGCGCTGTGTGGCGATAGATTTGAGTTTGTGATTGCTTTTTAAAGGTTTTGTTTACCTGTTTTAGGAATGAATAACATTAAAGATACATACTGTGAAAAAGTGCATCATATTTCCCGTACTTTGAAACTGGATTTAGTTGAGCTAAATCTAGTTTGAAACCATCACTGCCGCAACTGTTCAACCAAAGATCTAAATGTTGTTTCAGCTAGCATTAGAGCAACCAGGTGACAAAGCCACGTGTTTATTGATGTGTCTGGCTTCCCCTCAGTGCACAATGTGGCGGATGAAGACAAGCACCAGCATAAACAGAGCTTGTGAGCGGAGAGCAGGTGAACACACAAGGGATTATAAACAGATGCCTTTTTTTTTTTTTTTTTTTTTTTTGAACACGCCAGGAAAAAACACAAAGCATATGAAAAAAGTTTTTGTTTTTTTGTTGTTTTTTTTTAAATAACTGCGACCAAATGTGTGGCTCTCAGATTCGTCATATAACATGTAAAAACAAATGAGCACAGGCTTTTCAGGTCACCTACATTTCCGCGCTCTCCAAAAATGTTCGCACATCTGTGAAACATAAATAAAATCCTTGAAATAAACTCGTTTTTGTTGCAGTATCATCATTTCATAGTAAAAATGTATATTTATTCAGTGATGATAAAATACCTTGTTAAACAATAACTTGTTTTTTTTTTTATCAGCACTGGTAGTAGCACACTTTCTTTCACCAATGATAGTGAAGTTGTTTCAGATCAGTTTACTGTCTATTACAGTAAATTGATAATGCTCAAATATGTAATGCAAGATGTCGCCCTAATCAAGAAAAGCATTTCTCCAGTAGTGAATAATGTTCTGCCGGTATTTGTGGAGATTTAAAATTTGATGAAAAACTTACTGCGTTTTGCTCCTTACCTGTACAGAAAAACTGCTCAATCTTTTATTTTTAGGGTGGATTGAGTGAAAGCTGCACACGGTTTTCCCTTAGAAACTTTCATGTACTTCTGAAGCTCAGCAAACCAAATTTATTCAGAATAAAGAAAGGGTCAGAGGTTAAGCTTCTCTGCATGGCACGCGGATTATCTTCTTATGTTTTGAGCAATTACTCAAATTACCAGGCATATTCGTTGGTGTGACCTTATCGGAAAAGTCACCTCTGAATCTAGCATTTCTACCATCTTTGTCAACTTCTCAGAAACACTAATGCACCTAGCAAAAGTATTCATACCCAGCAGATATTTTTACACTATCCACACTACTCAGTGTATTTTATTAGAATTTGATGTGATAGATCACCAGAACGTAGCACTTGATTGTGATGTTGGGTGAAAATGATGCATGGCTTTTAGCTCTCTTTTCTCCGCTAGACTGAAATTAAATTCAGGGTAATACATTCACCTCACAAGTCACACATTGTAATTTCCATATCAAAAAATAGTGCTGGCAGTACCATGCTGCAGAGAAAAGCAACCCAAAGGTGTATCATTGGGTTTTCCAACTACTCTGGAGTAGCAGTTGCAAAGCACTAGATAGTGCTTGCAAAGCAAACTCTACTAGATCTAATAGATCTACAATAGACTGGATTAGATCAAAGCATATCAATGTGCTAATATGGCTCAATTAAAGTCCAGATCCCAATGCATCTGGGAATCAGTGACAAATTTAAAGTTGGTTGGTAAATAAAATTTTATATATATCTTAGGCCCTATCAGAAAATGGTGTTCCTGTGAAGTATTGCCTCAGAGGGACGGGGTGCATGCCACACTTTGTAGGTTTTTATTTGTAAAGAATACTGCAAAGCAAGCATTTTGCTCCACTTGACAATCACTTTTTTACATTGGTGTACAAATATGAAATGTGTTGATGTTTGTGGTGACGGGTAAAGTTTGAGGGGTGTGAATTATTTGGTATTGTTCTGGAGTGGGTTTGATAAATTGAGGACAAAACTGTGCACAGATGGACTTCAAGGACTTCTCTAACTAAGCTCGTTTCCCCCAATCTTATAAAAGCCGGCTTGAGCTGATAAACGGACTAATATGGAGCAACAGTTCCACTGGCTCTGACAGCAGACTGAGATGAATTGCTTTTTCTATCAGGAATTAGGGTCTTCTGCAGCCAGGAAGTTTCTAAAAGCAGGTCAGCGTCATTAAGCGGACGGCGTGTGCTGCGCTCGTCTCTGCTGTCCCTGCGCACTGGAGACTCTCCCCACACCATTCCCCAGTGTTTTGGTGCTCAGTGCTCACACCTGAAGTGACAGAGCCGAGCTCAGAGCGCACAGAGCTGGGTTTGGAGAGCCAGACAGGAAGGAAAAGATATATGCAGGGAGGAAGGATGCGCGCATATGGCGAGAGCTGGATGGGTTCGTTGTGAATGAATTCCTCCTCTGCGAGCGGCGTTTATTTAAAAAGAAATCACAAGCGTCTGGCGCTTCTGCGCGCTGCCCTTCCTGCCTGCCGTCCGAGGTTCTTCGAAGCACCATGCGAGCCGGAGAGACGCGCCTTGTGCCATGTTGAACAGCTCCCCGACCCTCCTGCTGGCTCTGACCGCGGTGGCCGCACTTCTCTCGCCATGCCGAGGCTGGAGCGACGAGGACCTCCTCCTGCCGCCCATCAACTCCTCCAACAGGTTCCTGGCCAACCTGGAGGTGGACGTGCGCTTCTCCAAGAGGTCCGTGGAGGAAAGTGACGCCTCGCCCGACGCATCCCCGCTGCAGAGCCTCGCTCCCGCGCAGTCCCAGTGCAACGTGACGGTCCACAGGCTGCTGCCCACCTCGCTGGTGGCCCGCTGGGACAGCAGCTTCGGCTTCCAGTGTGACGTGCTCGTCTACACCACCAACAACCACGGCAGGGCGTTCTTCTCCGCCTCCTTCAACCGGGCCATCTCACCCGTGGTGATCGAGCACCTCGGGGTCACCGGGGGTCAGCAGGAGATGAGGCTGTGCGTGGGTTGCGGGATGTCCCGGTATCGCCGGTTCGGCCAGGGCAGGTCGAGGGGACAGCAGAGCGGGGACCAGGTGTCTTTCTGCTGCGTGGATTTCAGCCTGGACGAGCTGAAGGGGGACAAAAGTTGGAGGCTGAACAGGAAGCCCATCGAGTCGACCCTTGTGGCTTGTTTTATGACTCTGGTCATCATCGTGTGGAGTGTTGCTGCTCTCATATGGCCGGTACCGATCATTGCAGGATTTCTGCCTAACGGTATGGAGCAGAGGAGACCCAGATAACTCAAAAAGCCACGACACTAAAGGGCTATTCCGCTGCATTTAACGACCCCTGCCGTCATAAATCTGAATAATAAGGATGGTCAAACTTCACCAAGATTATTTTAGACTTATTTCAGTCTATCAAATACAAGTTGGGATGTGTGAAACCTTTGTCAAATGTCATGAATGAGCAATTTTAAGGCTTATTTGACATGAGAACGCCTCACAAAATCACACGACCAAGACAGTTATTCTAGCTTTTCGAAGCCTGTATTTAATACATAAAAAACATTAAATACATATTATGTAAAAAACATACTTTCTGATTGGTTGATTCCGTTTTAAAAAAATATAAAAAAGACACTATTTTGAGGTTTGTTTTGACATCACTAAGCTAATTTTCAAACTGGATCACGTTTGATAAATTATGCCACATAGACAGCTCAAACCAGGACATAACTATAGTAAGACAAATTTTATAAACTATAAGCTGTGGTTTTTGCAGTCCTAGTTGTTTGTCTCTCTAAAAAAAAAAGACTGATAGACAGTGTAGGATTGGAGGATTTTCTGAAACTCATTTTCAGAAAATGTAGAAAATATAGAGCTGTTGTAAGGTTTTGTTGGTTTATTTATTTATTTATTTATTTATTTATTTATTTATTTATTTATTTATTTATTTATTTATTTATTTATTTATTTATTCATTTATTTTGCTTGAGACCACTATACAGGACTTCCTTCCTGACATTTTATAGAACAAATCTACATTAATGGACACACTATGTGTAAATTCTGATTCAGATTTGCTAAGACTCCAAAAAGAGTCAACTGAAGGTTTTTAAGACCAACTTATGTAGTTGAAAAGTTGAAAAGTGTACCACTTAAGCAGCTCAGATTTGAACAAAATATGTTTTTTGATATGTGAGCCCAATTGTAAAAAAACAACTTAAAAAAAAACTTGATTTTAAAGCATCATTTTGGCCCATGCATTTTAAATGAGGTTCATTATGAAATGAAACAACTAAAACCTAGAATTATTGTACACTGACGACAGACGAGTCTGGACGAGTCCAGGCTTGCCCTCTCTGTGTGATCCAGTTCTCAAGTTGGAGCTCATGTAAATTACTATTGGATCATAAAAAATAAGGTTTCATGTTCCAAAGATCACAACATATTATGTTTTCTAGATTCTATCTTTAGAGCAGCATAGTTGTGTTCATGTTCAACTGTATAGGTATGTAATCATAAAGCTGGATCTACAATGTAAGATGCTACAAACTTGTTCTTCTGTAAAAGCTTTGAAGGAAAGTTTCACTGATAAAGTATCTGTCCTTTAGTGCAGAATAATCCTGTAAATGTTTGAACACTCTTGGTGGTGTAATTTTCTAGCTGTACCCCATATAAGGTGTCCTAGGGTGAAAACAAGGTACATTTGAGATTTTTCACAAATTGTATTTGATAGATGTAAAGCAATCCAGTTCAAATCTGATCAGTCTAAGACTTTAAGTCTTCAACTAAAGTAGATCAAAGGTAGTCCTGACTTGTTAAATGCAGTAAAATAGCCCAACCAAGTGCAGTCGGACGCTGACTTCAGTGTGTTGAAAAAACAAACAAACTTTAATATATGAATATAGCCTGTGCTGCCTATACTATAACTGTAGCCATTCAGTAAATGAATGTGGAGACCCTCAGAAGTTTGGGTTGATCGTTTCCCTTTAGACTCCTCCTCTTTAGGACAAACCAAGGTAAAGTCTAATTATAATAGCCAATGGTAATCTATACTGGGACCACACCAATGTGTTTTGTACACCCTTATAAGCCTTCCTAGATAATGTCAGTGTAAACTGTGCCACCTTCTATCTTTAAACGGTGTTTGTATAGTTTTTAATCTTTTTAGACTGTTTTTGCCTTATAATACCAAGTGTAGAACTTTTGCACAGAAAACAGAACATTAAAGTGTGCTGTCACTGTGGGTTAACCTATAATCAAGCTCTGTAACATTTCTTTATTGTTTAATAAAACCATGACAAATACATGTTAGTTATACGTACAAAAAGGTTTTAATTATCATATTGTTACATTTCTAAAAGTCTAATATATCTGTTTATTTGCATTACTGTTTCAAACTTTTAATCAAATAAATATTTAAATCCTTTAGCCTACTACAGTTTTCTCTGACTCTTTTTCTGTATTTTAAATAAGTTTGTTCAAGGCTTAATTCTATTCTTTCAATTCTTTTATTATTGTAATAAGAGTAATACATTTGTTAATGTGTATTTTTTCAGCGTGCTCAGTTTGCTGTTGGGTAAATATTTAAAGTTAGTTTCTGTATGCAAAAAGGAAGGAAAAATAAGCATGCTGACGTTTTATTTTTATTTAAAACAAGAAAAAATCTTTTCATGACAACGGATTTATTGTTTTGTTCAAATGATGCCAAAAATCACTTCGTTATCCTGTTTCTTCAAAGGGAAAGAAAAAAATATTAATTTCATAGGTTTCTGAAACCCAGTTTAAGTTTGTTTTATTTTATTATTTGACTTTTTTTTTTGCTCTTTGTGATGACATGGCCCTGTCCTTTCTCCCTGTCTTCATACTTTCACTCTTCTCCTACCTAGACGCTTGGTTTGTTGTTGTTAACCCAACCTGCCGTTCTACTTTTCGTGACAAGTTGCGTATGCCAAGGAACAATAGTCTTTATCTGTTTGATCAGTTCGTAAAAAGATTGTTCCCCCTCAGGTCTGACTGTTTTCAATGTTGCCCAGTCATGTCATAGAGATGCAGCATTGCTGTGAAAGCAGGAGGGTTTTACTGTAAAAGATAAAACGTGACTGAATCAATTCCATGGAATTAAACCAGGAAAAGGCACCAGCATTAGTTCATGTTTTGTTTGTGCTTATTTTTCTTATTAGAATTTTTAAAAATATATACTATAAGTGTTATTTTTCAAGAAAGAATATCACACCAACTACTAGAGGTCCTGAGTTACTGAAACTTATTTCATACAGTTAATCCAACTATTTCATTTGCTGAAAAGTTTAGCGAAATTAATCATTTATATTTGTACACATTCTCTTTAAGCAACCTGTATCACTAAACATTAGATGGATGGAGATCATATTCAGTCCGGTCCAACTGACCAATTCTGGACGCCTCTATGAAGGTCCTCCATTTTATTTGGATGTTTAAACATGACAGCAGCTCACTGTCTGAAAGTCAGATGAACTTTTTTTTTTTTTTTTTTTTTTTTAGGAAATTAAGTAGACATCCCACACAGGTGTAAAATTATTAAAGTCAGAATCATTCAAGTTTTTTTTGTTGTTGTTGTTGTTGTTTTTTTGTTGTTTTGGTAATTTTCCAAATAAAAATACTTGCCGAGTCACCTTGGCCACTTCCTCATCTGTCTGCAGTCATTCTCTTTAACTCACCTGTTCCTGCCAGGTATGCTTGGCAGGAAAACAAGTTGCGAATGCCTTATAAGGAACATCCTGTGCTACACCTGGACTAGGAAGCGAAGATCTGTGACTCCTGACGATAAAAAAGCCATGAAACAAGCGCTCACTGTTTTCAATTAAGCTCAGGATCATCTTAGCAGAGACACAATATGTATCTTAATAAATCAGAAAGAATATTTCTGAAGATTTTACTTTTTATCACGGCCGTCTCCATCGTTTCTGGTGAGTAAGTAACATTTTAGGAGCAGATAACTAAATTTAGCTGGCGGGCTTGCTTTGTAATTACTAAAGTTGTTAATTAAATTAAAACATAACAGAGGCAACCTTGAAGTTTTGTAGCGCAAAGTGTACGATTTCATTTTCTGCTTGTCCTATTTTCTTTAAGCTGTATTTGACGTTTTGTGTTTGGTATATGTGTGAATAATTGTTGTCGGGCCGACGGCATGGGCGGGCATTGGGAAGCATTGCCCGCCCACAGAGTCAGCCATGCCCCCGCCCATGACTGGAAGCTAACTCTTTCATTTTTACCTCAGAGTGGCCAACTTTCTATTAATCCTATCTCCATTTGATTCTGTTGGGATTCCCGCACTTCCCGTACCAGAGCCCTCTGTCTCCCACTCTTTTTTCTGCCAGTAAACTTTCCGAACTGTCTTTAAACACAACATGAGCCCTAAGGCGCTGGAGTCAGTTTTACCTGTGCGGCAGCGAGGGAGACCTGCTGCTGCTGCTGTTGTGCAGCAGCAGCAGCTGCATAATCCGCGGTACACTGTGTGTATTAGAATCATGACAGCAAACCAGCAAAAGGCATCCATCCATCCATTTTCTGTTCACCCTTAGTCCCTTAATGGGGTCGGGAGGGTTGCTGGTGCCTATCTCCAGCTACGTTCCGGGTGAGAGGCGGGGTACACCCTGGACAGGTCA